>PVKN010005713.1:0-30114 GCA_004027915.1 Capromys pilorides | reverse complement strand
AGAGAGAGAGAGAGAAAGAGAGAGAGAAAAAAGGAGAGAGGAGAGGAAAGAGAGAGAGAGGAAAAAGATTTTTTTCCTCTTTTTCCTTTTTAATCATTGCACAAAATAGCATACTGAACAAGCTTTTGTAACTTACAAAGCTTAGAAAAGATACTGACTCCTGGCGCAAAGGAATAATTTATAAAACTGGGGAGGCAACCAGGAAAAAAAAAATTCAGGACAGCTTTTTTGTTCACTGGAAGTCGGGCCAGATCAATAATCCCCCCTAAAGTTGGGTGGAGCTGTTAGTTTCTCCCCCCATCTCTTCCCCACCCCCGCCCCACCTCTTACATTTCCAAAGGAGTGATGGCATAAGCTTGTCAGTAACTGTAGAAAACATCTCCAAACCGTGTCAAAATAGTAAAGTGCGGCATATTGTATGGGCATATTATAGTGTAGGAAAGTGCTGTCGACAGCTTTCATATATCAGAGGTGGGAACTGTTCCAACTATGACTTCCTTACACTTAAAGGTTCATAAATACGCCTCTTAAGATATAGATGGCTTTTTAATTTCAGTAGATTTTGGAAAAATGAAGGTGCCAATAAGAAGCACGCTGACCTTTTGTGTACCCTACGGTAAATCATTTAAGGTTCACTTTGGGTGTAAGAAATATTTCATTGAAGACTCCTGGACTGGGAGGAAATGGATTGGAAGGCGCCTTGTCTGCGTGCGTGCGACGAAGGCATCAGACCGGGGTTTTTCTCGATGCACCAGTGAGGGAAAAAAGAGAGAGAGAGATGGAAGGAGACGCTGCAGCTCACACTCATCACAGACAACGCGTGCTGGTCGTACATGTACATTTGGTCACCCTTCTTGAAGCTTTCTTCACTTTAATGGTGGCAGCTTCACAGGGGGGTACAATTCACCCCGAGTTGTCATGGATTTCATTTGCATAATTCAAGAAATGCTCTGTTTATGTGGTCGGCTGCTTTCTGCCACCATCTCGAGATGGGCTTTTTTCTGGACCATAACTCGAGGAGCATTTCTATATATATCACTCGATTATATTTGCAGCAATCAAGCCCCATAATTTCCTAAGTCCAGTGGTGCAATAAATTTCTTCAATCAGATTTATTAAAAACACACATGCAGATGCGGAGTGTATTTCCAGGGTGAACTCTTTAATCTAACATATGTATGATGAGGCCTGGTACCGTGTTGAAAGACCCCATTTGTCATCGCTAATACACATTCATCTTGCACACACAATGAAACACTTTTACCATTAGATAATGAAATAAAAGTACTATTAACCTACTGCAAATCCTTTTCCCTTGAAGAGACGCAATGCATGGTAATTGTCTTATATCATGTCTGAGAGTCGCTAAGTCTGCTCAATAGCAATTCACCTTACCACCATCAACCTGGTACCCGGTGCCTGGGACCATTGCCTCTGGCCTCCAGAGACTTCTGGAGTAATCCAGGAAATAATTTCTGTTTCTAGAGAAATGTCTAACCTCTTAGAAGAATCGAAAGACGAGGCTGGAGAAGGTGGAGGCACAAAAATAACTGAAAACAGAGGTGGGTGCTCTCCAAGGTGCTGAATCAAATTCCTGGAGGCGCGCAGGGTAAATCTACTCCCAACCCAAGGCTCCCCTGTAATTTTGAGCTAGTTGAGGAACAAGGTATGAGAAAAAACGAGACTTCTCTTATATCACCATTTTAAACTAATTGTATGTTCCAATAAAGAAACCACAGCGGACCACAACCAAAACATCGAGAGACTGGGAAGAGTGTAGCAATAAAGGCTGACAAAAGCCAACATCTGGTGCAGCCAGGTGGACAGAATCTCACTTGACAGGAGACAAAGAACTGGAGTGCCATGGTCAATTCGAGTTGTGGCAGAGCACCCGTCAAAGTTTTTCTTGTTTCTTTTAAAGACAAAGATGCATTGCTGCAGGACAAATAGAACTGGAACTCGGATTTACATCACTTGATTTCGGGCTACCATGTTTGACGCTCTGTACCTAGCAACACTGTATCTCTCCACATGACAGCAACCAGTACAGGTGCTGGGAGCTGGACTTTCACTCTCATTAAAAATATCCAACCCAGGTTCTGAAAAGAAATCTCAGAGCAGGTGAATCCAGCTGCTGGGTGTGTTCCACCGTCCTGCCTGGCTCCTTCCACCTGCACCTCCTGGACGCTGGTGAATGCAGATCTGACAGGCGCAATGTCTGCTGCACCCACGCTGCAGGGGGCAGAGCCAGGCGAGGCAGAGAACATCAGCAGCCCGGCCGTAAGTGCAGCCCTCCTGCTTGGGCCTTGAAGGCCCTGGAGGTCACAGATGTCCACACTCTCCTCAACTGTGCCTAAACCCATATTCATCCCTCGACCCTGAATTCTTGCTATATTTCTCTGGGAAGCTCACCTAAAACCAGTGATACTAACAGCAAAATCTAGCGTTTGTCCAGTGCTCACGCACACCAGGCACCATCCTGTGTTTCTCATATCCATCATCTCATGTAACAAACGCATTAATGTGTCTGTAGAGGTGATTCAGAGTCTAGGAAATAAATTACAGCCAATTCTAACAGTTGAGGTATGGCTTATCCCCTTAGTGGATTATAAAGGCAAAGTTTTAATGCCTTGCTCTTTAGCAGTCTTCTGTTCCATTTCCCTATTAGCTGGGGGGGGGGGGGGGCATGTGGGGGAGCTTGTTTCAAATGATGTAATATAAATGGGTGCACATCATGCACAGCACCAAGAGTTCAATAAATGTGAGCTGATATTAATCTTATTTTAGATATACTGAGAGCTCAAAGAATGCCTCACCGGATCCGCAATTTTAAGTTCTGAGCTTTATGGGTCAGTAAAAATCTTACCAAAAAGAAAAGGAGAGAAAAGAAAACAAAAATAAGCCAAAACAAGATTCACAGAGCATTGCTAAATTTGACGGCAAGTGAAGAGATTAAAAACTACTCCTTCCACCCAAAAAGAAAAAAGAAAAAAAAATTGGAACTTCAACAAAGCAACAGGGCCAAATACAGAATTGACAATGGTCTTTTAAAATAAACACACTTAAAATAAAAAGCTCATGGCACTATATTTATTTCAAAGGAACAGAAAAAAAAATTCTATCATGAACATAAACCAGCTCTGGTCTGAAGTGGAGTTTTAGAAACTCGTGTGCAAACCACAGAGCACCCAGCTAGCAGGGCCCTGGCTTCCACAACCCCGCCCAACCAGGGCCTCCCTCAGAGTGGCCCCTGCCCCCAGCCCTAGGGGAACCATGATTAACACAGCCCCAGACTTTGGGCCAGGCCCAAGCTGGGAGGAGACTCATCTGATTAACCGGCCATCAGCAGCAGACAGACAGCCCGGAGCCCAGGCGCAGACCATTCAAATAATGATCATCATAAACAGCCCATTTGCAACTAAAAAGAAATAATTTTAATGAGCCTGAAGCAGATGATGGAAGCAGCTGAGGCTCTGGCCAATGTGCAGAGAGAAAGGAAGCTGGAATACAGCCTCCCCCAGACCAGGCGCGGCAGGAAGCAAGGGCTTGCAGGAAGGGGCTCTTGGGCTGGGACTGGCAGCCCCACCGCTTACCGGGTGCGAGTGCCCACTGCTGGGCGAGTGCCCCAGCCCCAAGAGGTCTTGCCAGGACTCAGACTCCAAGACCCCAGAACACACAAGCCACAGAGACCCCAGTGGCCCAAACCTAGACACCTGCTCCTCTGTGTAAATTTTGTCATATTACTATTTCATCTAAGTAGCTATCCACTTAGTATTTGTCTTCAAATTGACACTTAGAGTTTTCTTGGTTGAGATAGGCATGACTTTAAGTTTACGTCCTTGTAACTGCTGCCCAGCTTGGGGCATAGAGCACAGATACCCTAGCCCCTCAGAAGCTCCCTTGGGCTCCTAAATGCCTCTATTATTATTATTATTATTATTATTATTATTATTGTTATTATTATTATTATTTGGAGACAGGGTCTTACTGTGTAGCTCAGCCTGGCCTTGAACTTACTGTGTACCCCAGTGTCACCTTGAACTTATCTTACAGTGATCCTCCGGCCTCAGCCTCCCAAGGTAACCATTTACCCGACTCTAGGCATCACAGGTACAGCTTGACTGTTCTCAACCAATGCATGACTCCTCCCTTCTTAAAATCTAAACAACTGCATTTGGAAAGGAGCTTTCTCACTAGCGCGTCCTGTTAACACTGCCTGAAAAATAAAAGTACAACAAAAACAAAGCCCTGCTCTCCATCCTTAGAAAAGGCTAGACCTTAGTGTCTGTATCTGTACAATGGGGGTGACAATTTGTGTCTCTAAAGCTATTATGATGGCTGGCCAGATGCACCTTCACTATAAGGAGGTAAAGCCTGGTTTTGGTTTTTGAGACAGGGTCTCACTGTATCATTCAGGATGGCCTTGATCAGTGACGTAGCCCAGGCTGGCCTCTAACTTGCCGTGGTCCTGCTGCCTAAGCCTGCTGAGCGCATGGTGGGGGCTGTCTGTTTCACAGCTTTATCTGCAGATTCTTGCTCCATACCTGATGCAAAGCAGGCATTTGAAAATATTTGTGGACTGAACGACAGTTAGTGTACATAAGCAGGAGACGTGCCTTGTGGCTGGGGCAAGGTAGGGACGTTACTCGGAGCAGCCAAATGTCCACTCTGCATCCCAGGCCCACACAGCTATTCCATGCATTCCCATCAGCAGCCCTGGCAAACTGCAAAGAGGTAAGTTTCTGGGGCCATACAGAGCAAAGGGGCTTAATCTGTCTGTGGTGGGGCGGGCTGAAAGTGTCGCCTGCAGAGGAATAGCTCTGGGAGGGAGCTGGGATGACCTGGGATTGAGGGCACACACTAGCCTGCCATGACAAGGAGACAGACAAGAGATGGATAACACAGCCAGGCTGAGAGAAGGCCTGGGTTACCCGAGCCATCCATCACTCCCGGTGCCGTATGTAAATTTCCCACGCCAAGATGTATTGGGCCAATTATCGGAGGCTGGGGCAAGGGGCGGGGCCAGGAGAGAGGACTGCAGGCCAGGCTGGCTGCACTGCAAACCTACAGCATGAGTGATGGACAGGTCACTCTCAGCAAGTTCACGCCGAGGTCTGGGTGTGTGCTCAGAGGCTGCCGACGACTTCTTAGCACGCTTCCAGGACAGTGCCCACCTTCTAATCATTCTCCTGTACTAGGTGCAAGCTAAGCGGCTCACAGAAAGCACCCGTCTCCCAGCAGCGCTGGGGGAAGGCAGTCTCCAGAAACATCTGTGGAGGGAAGGAATTGTCCTAGATTGCAGGTACCACGGTACCTGCAGAGGGACAAAGCCATCTGCCCGAAGCCACTCTTCTGGTTATTTCTTCTGGGTTTTAATCTTTATTTGGTTTTTGAGACAGAGTCTCACAATAAAGCTCAGGCTGAACTTGAACTCTATGCAGCCCAGGCTGGTCTCAAATTCAGCGACACTCCTGCCTCAGACTACTGAGTGATGGGATCTTCTGGTTTGTTTCTTTGCCACTCTGCCTCAGAGATGGGCAAGGGCAGCATTCCCTGGACCGTCTGTCCTTGGCGAGGTCTCATCTGGCCTGGAGATCCTGGAGCCTGGCTAGTCCTGGTCAGTCTGTCCACTGGTCTGTTTGCCTGTCTGTCCATGCATCTACCCACCCATGGACTCATTTATTTACTCAATAGCTACGCTTTGGGTGCTTAAAAGGTAGCCAATGAGTAGAGAGAAGACCTAGGTCCTGTCCACACAGAGCCTTTGGTCACAGAGAACAAAGACACCTAATGCTACAGCCTCCCAAGCTCTTGCAGGTACAGCTCTGGCTTCCAGAAAATCTGGGCAGCAATTTGTTCTCAGTTTGAAGGAGGCCAAGAGTTTTGCCGTTGGACAGGCAGGCCAGGCCCCCACAGTCCTGCTCATAGGTGGCCCAGTGGCCTCATCACTGCAAAGGGGGTCTCAGCCTTACCTCCTCTGGGGGCACAGCAGGGTGGGAGGCCAGCAGCCTGAGGGGTTCAGAGTTGGAGGGGGTTGGTTTGGAAAGTGCGTGGCCCTCCCTGTGCATCTCTGGAACTAAAACTGGTGTTTAGGATGGGGCAGCTGCCAGCCATGAGACCCTGGAGGGACAGCTACCTGGCCTACCCTGGTGTGAGGCTGGCACAAATCAACAAATTCTGTCCTCTTGCTCTGACAATTTCTCGTCTTCTCTAGCGATGGAAGCTTGGGTCGGTCTCTATCGTTGCTCTCCAGGCGCCTAGGACAGAGCCTCCTCTCTAGGCTACCGACTGCCCCCCTCACCTGCCCGTGGTCCTTTTCCCATCCAGCAGATACAGGGGTCCTGTCAAACCCACCACACCCTGCCGTCCTCTGCTCCAAAACCTTCCACGGCTCCCATCCGGGTCAGAGTCCTCTCCGGCCTCCCCTCTCCCCTGCGCACTCTGCTCTGTCACACAGAGTCCCAGCAGGCTGTGGAAGACACTGAGCGCATTCCTGTCACAGGGCCTTGGCACTGGCGGTTCCCTCAGCCCCCAATGCTGCTTCTTCAGCATTCCACGTGTGTTTTTTCCTCGCCTCCCTGCAGTCTCCACTTCCACCACTCCAAGAGATGCCCTCCCGTTCTCGGATTTAGAACAATGGTGACTCCTGTGAGGGGCCCAAGTTCTTCCCACGGGGGCACTTTCCACGCCTCTTGCTCTTTATCACCCTGACCTCTGCCTGCTTGTTTTGCTCTGTAGCACCTGACCTGCTGTGACGGACATATCACCATTTCTCTATTTGTTTATGGGCCTTTTCTGCTGCCCACTCCCAACAATGACCCACCTGCGTCACTGCTGTATCCTCTGACCCAGTGCACAGTAGGTGCTCAATATCTGCTGAGTGAATGGATGAAAAATAGGCAAATGAAACACGGACTGCCCAAGCAACAATGGGCAGGAAGGCAGCCCATGCCGCTGTGTGTGGGCGGTGCTGGGGGTGGCTATCCTTGAGCGTGGATGCCAATCAAATGCCTAATTATCTCGTGGCAAGGCCCGAAAACCGGAGCTGCATCTGATCACTTCCTCCTGCCCTTGATTGCTGTTTTATATTCTGGAGTTCTCAGAGTTTATCACCCCACGGCACCGGGAAAACAAAGTAGTCTCCCTCTGACAGCATCAGGTGGGGGTGGGGCTCCCCCGAGCATCCTCTTAGGGCCAGCACGTCTGGTGCAGCTGGGTGCACTGGCCTCACCTTCCTGGGTCTAACAGGGATACTGGAGTCATCACTCACTCACACAGCAAGTGTCTACTGAGCACCTACTATGTGCCAGGGCCATTGTGGTGACTTCATCTGTCGGGGGAGGGGCGCTTTCCACACCTCAGGCCCCCAGTGGTCTGTGCTCCTGATGACTCCTTGGCTGGCGCCGTCATGAGAAGCGGAGTGGGGCTCTGAACCTGCTCCACGCTTCTCCAGACCCTGCAGCGTCTTGCCAGCGGGGGCCACTTGCAAGCACGCTGTCCTCCAGGCTGTTCTCAGCATCCTTGCTTTTAACACTGGAGAGAGGTGGAAGGTCTGCGGGAGCCTCAGGAAGCTTTGGCAGACTCACCAGTGTGTGGAGCTCAGAAAGGAGCCAGTGAACAGCACAGGCAGAGAAAAAAGCACTCCTCGAGTACCTACATATGACAGGCAGAGTTCCCAGGGCCTTCGGGAACTGAGCTGGTGTGAAGACAGTCACATAGGTGACTGTTCTCAGGGTGGCCCCGAGGCAAGAGCTACTGCCGGTGGAAGTGTGTGGCACCTGGAGAAGTCACAGGGAGCAGGCACTGGGGCAGGGAACCTGGCGGTGGGGTGTGGCTGGTCACCTGGATGCGTACTGGGGGCTGTGGGGATCAAGCCAGTGTCACGGGATAAAAGCACAAAGCCACTGAGAGGCTGAGGAGAAGCGCTTGCTCTCAGGTAGCAGGCTGGAGCCTTAGCCTGGGGAGAGCAGAAATACAGACTCCTGTGACCTGGCCCCTGGCAAGTGTGTGGGGGCAACAGGCAGGAGAGGAAGGGGCCAAGCAGAGTTAGTGCCACCCTGCTGGGTGAGGCCCTTAACAGGACCCAGAGAGCAGGCCCTGCCTCGGAGGGGGGACGCAGGCCACACCAGCAGTGCTTGGCATCCTTCCCACTTTACTGAGGACTTCGGCGAGCGCCTGACCTCCTGCTGCCCCATCATTGGTTCAATGAGGGCAAGGATGCCTCAAGGGCCTCCTGAAAGGACCAGAAGAAATGTGTAGATGTAATTTCTTCCTAAACAAATGGGGCGCATTACTGTTAATAAACGCTCCGCCGAGCCTACTTGGTAAGCACGGAGATGAAAACAGGCTTATTTTATTTAAAAAATTTTCACCCCTAGGAACCATTTTTAAAGAAAAATATGTGGTAGGGCTGATAAGGAGGAGAGAAGCAGAGGTCAAATGGAATGACCTTCCCATCGTGTCGTGGTTCCGGCCCTCAGGGACGCGCATCCCGCACACACGCGCCATGGCTGTTTTCTAGGGCCAGAAGACATTTACCCCGACTCAAGGAGCCTGCATTGAACACAGCTGACCAGGTGGGGGTCACCTGGGAAGGACCCCCTGCTTTGCCTCTTAACACCTCAATAAACCAAGGCACTAATGGGTTGTGAAAGGCCACCCATCTAAGGTCTCACTTCTCTTTGAGCTGTGGAAGGCCCTGGGACACATTTCTTTTTCTCTTTCTTCCATTTTACAGAAACCCTATGCCTTCTATTTTTCTGTTTCTCTTTTTTTTTTATTATTAGATTTTATTGGGACATTTGGGGTATACACAATGATCTCTGGGATATATTTCTTGCCATTTCTAGAAAGGAAAAGACAGGGCTGGTGGTGCAGCTCAGTGGTGCCTTTCAGGTGTGAGGTCCCTGGATTCAACTCCTAGAATCTCAAATAAGCGCGTACACGCGCGCGCACACACACACGCGCGCACACACACACACACAGACATGATGGGAAAGGGAGAAGGAGGTGGGACCTGTTTTGATCATGGGCATCAAATCCAGGGTTTCACATACACTAGGCAAATATTACACCACTGAGTTATACCCCAACTCTTTTTATTTTATTTTGAGACAGGGCCCCACTAAGTTGCCAAAGCTAGCCTCCAACTTGCGACCATCCTACCTCCGCCTCCTGAGTTGCTGGGATTACAGATGTGGCCACTGTGCCTGGCTTGCTTCTATTTTATTAAAATGTTTATTATTAATACCACACGACTCCCAACCAGCTGGCTTTAGTCATCTGAAGCCACAGAGTCTCAGAATCACACACCTTCCCTGGTTCGGTTGAATCAACAATAGACGGGCATCCAACCAGGGCAGGCCCTGACCCAATGACCTAAACAAAGGCTAAGACTCGCCCAGATCACAGACAGCCACTTCCAAAAAAACCACCCAGATAAGACTTTTCTCCAAGTGCCGTGGCTCTCCAGAGCCCAGGAAGCTTTTACAATGGAACACTCACCTCTCCACCACACCCCATGATACACCTGATCGCCCATCAGCAGGAAAGACCAGGACCTGGAGGTGGCAGCCGTACCCAGGATATGACAGCAAAGGACGAAGGGTCTACGTGAGTGTGGGCGATACACGAAGGCAAATAAAGAGACACCCGGGAGATCCAGCCACAGAAAACATCAACACAGGCAGGGTGGGGTGACGCATGACACTTGGGGAGGGTGACACAGGACGATTGCAATTTCAAGTCCAATTGGGGCCATTCAGCAACTTAGCGAGACCTTGCCTTAAAAAATAAAAAGGGCTGGAGACACAGCTCGGTGTGAAGATCCTGAGTTCAAACCCTAATATGGAAAAAAAAATGAACATGGAGACATAGAGGCATAAATATATACAGGCCTGCACATTCACACACACATAAATGTATACATAGCCACACACAGGTACATATATATGTTACACATATACGGACTTGCAAGAAAATATATACACACACATACATAGACATAAATACACACAGAAATACATGTTTATATCTAAACAAGGATATATATATATATATATATATATATATATATGGCATAAATACACATTGAAATATACACACATGCACACAGATTAAAAACACATGTGTTCAGTAACAGAGCACTTGCCTAGCACGGGCCAGGCCCTGAGCTCAATCCCCAACACTATGAAAGGAAAAGAAAAGAGATAAATTGACACACAGAGCCAAGACACGCAGAGCACTGACCCACAGATCATGTTCACAGGGACACTCAGTGACATCCAGTCTGAACAGAACTGGGTTTGTGCTGCCCTGACCAGGAGAAGACAGCATCTGATGGCTGGGCGGGCTGTGGCCTTGTTGTGCTGTCCTCACCACTCCTTCCCACAGAGCCTACAGGGCCAGGACCAGCGTGGATCCCACTGAAAGCTCTGGAGTGCGGCTGGGATCAACTGCTGCTGGACGCTGAGAGCTCCTAATGCCAGAGCCTCAATGTACTCATCTATAAAATGGGGACGATGCTTTTTTTTTTGGGGGGGGGGGAATCATCTCAGCTGGGGAGACCCGGGCCAGATGTCATGCAGCAGGATGAGAAAGGACAGGGGGATCACTGTGGCTCTGCAGACCTGGCGTGGAATTTCCCCTGCTGTACTTGCCAGCTCTCAGCCTGAGGGAGTCACTTCTCCCCACCTGCAGTGTGAGGATAACAGTGACACTGACCAAAACCCAGCCACTCTCCTAAGTACCTCTCACTGCCCAGAAATAACCACCGCCCTCACTCCGCCTTTGTCCAAGCTGCCACCCCTCCCCCACTCCTGGCCCAGGCTATTTCCAGGGCCGCCTCCTCTCCCCATTCCCAGCCTCACATGGCAGACGGAGTGAGCTGCTTAAATGTGAGCCAGTCTCGTCTGCCTGGCTTGAAACTCACTCCTGAATTAATTTGTCCCCATGTTAGATTAAATCAGACTCTCACCGGGCCCCGCAGGTCCAGCCCAAGGGGCTCCGGCCTTCACGGAGACCCCTCTCTCCTTTCTCTGCGTGCTCCAGTTGTACTTTCATTTCTGGTCTTCCAGGCAGCCAGCCTCTTCCCTACCCTGGGCCATCCGTGCAGGTGTTTTCTCTACGTGCAGTTCCTCCCCTTGCCAAGACTGCACCCACACCACACCCCTAAGGCTAGAGGAGACACCTGGTTTCTCTTCTCCCACAGAGGCCAGTCTCGACCTCATAGCGGTACTCCCATCTCAACCACTCGAGTGCTGGGATTACAGGCATATGCCATCACGCCTGGCTCTAGGGCCTGCACAGCACGTGCAGGCTTGGGGATCAAACTCGGGGCCTTGTACTTGCCAAGTAGGTGCTTATGCCTCTGAGCTGTCTCCCCAGCCCATTTAATTGTCTGCCTCCTCCCTAAGCCTGGAAGCTCCCAGAGGGCTGGGTGCTTAGTCCTTTCAGTCACCCCAGCTTCTAGGCCCGCACAAAGCTCAACAGGCATTTTTTTGAACGAATGTTCACCACTCCAAGTTTTTTTTGCATATTGAACGGGAATAGTAAAGAAGAAAAGGTTTTGATAACTACAAGACGTCTCATACAAATCAAAGGAAGATAACAGTTATGTAAAAATAGAAGTATTTTACTTTGATGTCTAAAGAGGTAGGAATGAAAAAGCAGGAATAAAATGGGAGAGAGAAAAAGAGAGAGAGAGAGAATAGGTGACTTTAGATGAACAGAAGGATGAAGTGTGTCCTCCAAACAGGAAGAAGGAGGGGGCCCTGTAACCCCAAAAGATAGCACATCCTGGCAGTCTGGGAGGCCTGGGGCAGTGACTTGGATGCAAAGCCATGCGTGTCTGGGGTTCTTTTTCACCGCGCAAACCACAGCACCGGTGATTCCACCAGGACTAGATGGCGTGGGTCTGGACGACCCGCCCCACAATTCTCAGCCGTTCCACACCCACTCGAGGGCTCCTGCTCTCCGACAAGCTGATGACATTAGTTGCTCACTTATTCACTCAACAACCCCAGGCTGAGTGCCCCCTTTCTGTGCCCGGGCACTGGGGATGAGCAGTGGCCGCAGCAGACAATGTCCCTGATCCCTGGGTGCTGACAGTCTAACAGTTTAGCTTCCAGGAAGAGGATGTGGGACGCAGGGTTTCCCTGGCCTTTATCCAAACCTGGGGACCAGGCAGAGCACAAAATGAAGACAAGGGTAACAGAAGCCGACATTCTCCCCACGCACGCTTGAGGGGTTTGCACACAGAGAATGAGCCCTGATGTGAAGGCCACAGGGCAAGGCTCCTCTCTGATCCTCTCCTGGCTTCCTGGCACTCATCCTCTGTCTTCCTTTAGGTGAGGCACAGAAACTAGATTTTTTTTTTTCTCCCAATATGGGTCTTGGAAACCAAAAAACTTTCTTCCCCAAAGCTAGTCATAAAACCTAAAAATATTGTGCTAGCTTTCCTCTGACCTTTTGTGTAAAAACTGGCCATAAAGAAATTCGCTGACCTGTGTGTTGGATGTAGGTCATCAGGCCCACCCCACTCCAAGCAGGACCCTGTCCTAGACCCAGGAGGATGATGGGAAGCACCTGGCCAGTCCCAATCTTCATGCCTGTCATGTCCCCTGGCACCTAGGCATGATAGCAGGTGGTTCACTTGTCCTTTGGGTCTTTAGTCTAAAGGCTCCTGTGTCATACCAAACTCTGTTCAGGTAAAAAATGCGACCCTTGCCTCTGCTCACCTACTTTTATTAGGGACATGCTGATATGACCTTCACAGTGGTTGGGGAAAGGGATCAATCACTTCCATTTCCTCTGACACAATCAACTTGAGCCACAGGACTTGTGGCCATTACTTTCAGTGTCTTATGGCAGTCCTTCAAGAGTGGTATAACTCTTGGTATAACTTCCATTTTTCAGATGAGAAAACTGAGGCTCACAGGGCAGGTTTCTTGTCCCACATCACAGACGCACCAAGTGATGGCTAGGATTTGAACCTGGGTTCTGCCAGCTCCGGAACTCATCCACATTTTCCTCATAACTCTGTGCATTCGCAATCTCTCCTCCCGAAAGCCCTGCAAACCACTGGGCAGGATCTTCCTGTGCACATGCAGTCCCGTGACCCTGAACTCCATGCCTGCCCCAGCTGTATGTGACCACAAGAGCAGAACTCTGACCGATGAGTCCACAAAGGTGTAGCACCTACTGAGCAGTGACCTCAAACTTCTAGAACAGAGCCATCTGATAAGGTCACCAGGAACCCCCTTGTGCTTACTTACATTTGGAACATCTAAGTGAACTTTAATGGGCTAGGTGCACGGGCTATGCCTGTAGTTCCAGCTACTCAGGAGGCTGAGACAAGAGGCTCCCTGAAACGGAAGAGCTCCTGGCCAACCTGGGCAACACAGTAAGACCCTATCTTAAAAACAGAGCTTAAGTAAAATACAACCACAAGTTCAGTACCTCACCTATGCCATACAGTTCAAGGGCTCCATAAACACAGGTGCTGGTGGCTACCACCCTGGAAGTTCAGATACACACTGCTTACATGATTACAAAAGTTCTACAGTACAGTGCCATCTTGGGATGCATAAGGACATGTGGCTTTGACCCATGCTCTGTGCCCTGCCCCTTGCCTTTCCCCTCTTCCAGCTCTCACTCCTCCTAGAAATCCCGGCCCAAACCCTCACTGCAATCAGGGACCAAAAACACACTCAAATTTCAATGAAGACACCGCCCTACCAGGCACTGCCAGGCAGGCGGAATGCAAAATGCAGCCAGCCGCCTTGGAAGCCGCCTGGCAGTCTCTTCACAAGTTAAATATAAGTGTACCCTACAGCCCAGGATTCCACTCCTCTGCCCAAGAGAACTGAAAACATATGTCCGGCCAGCATCTGCACACGGGGAACGGTTGTGGCTAGACAGCGGCTCTAGTCACAATGGCCAAAACGTGGAAGTAACTGAACTGTCCATTAGTTGATGAATGGATACAATGTGGTCCAGCCACACACCAGAATACTGTTTAACAATAAAAGGAACAAAGTAGGCAGATACCCGCCCACACAAGCGAACCTTGAGAGTGTGATGCGAAGGGCAGAAGTTGGCATGGAAGACCACAGGCTGCAGTACTCTTTAATACGCAATGACCTGGAAAGGAGATTTGTGGTTGCCAGAGGTTGGGAGTGGAATCGAAAAGGGACTGTACATTGACACGAAAGATCTTTGCAGAAGGTGATGGAAATGTCTAGAAGTGTACCGTGGGGATGGTGACACAACTCCATATATCCACTAAAAACCACCGGGTTGTCCCTGTACTGTTGGTGAATTTCATAGTATGCAAATCACTCCTCACTAAGCTGTTCAAAAAAAGAGGTGGTTGGCAAGCTATGCTCAACGACCTCTTTTTTTTTTTTTTTTCTTTTACTTTATTTGTGTTATGGCCGGCTCAGCCTGCCCCGGGGGCGGGGGTGGGGCTGGCACAGCACGTAGTGCCAGGCATTGAACCGCAGTGCTTGCAGTTGCCTAAGCGGGTGCTTTAGACCACTGAGCTATCTCGCCAGCCCTTCAACGACCTCTTATAGTCCCGACATTTGCCCAAGTTTTGCTTCTAGAGTTCTCGTCTGTGCCTTGTGCCATCATGACGGTGACCAGCATCGTGGACAAGTCCCTGGGCACCCATCTATCCCTAGTGTCCCCATATCACAGACAACAGAACTGATGGCTCAGAGGAAGTGCTGCTCCAGCTCACGACATAGGGACACAACCCACACCATCTGCCCTGCCTCTCAGGCCACCGCCCCCCGTGTCCCATTCTCCCAGCCACGTACATGGAAGCTCAGGAGGACAAACTGCACTCTCACCCCCTGAGATTTCAAGCTGGTGGCTCACTCCTAGCGACACCCCACAGTGGTCAGGTCACCGTGGGTCAGTTTCAGATGATTTCTATTCCAAAGCAATGTTCTGTGTATTCTTTCTGTCCCCCCTAGAGGTTTATAAACTCTGTCTTTTCCCTATCAGGTTGAAACTTAGAATATAGGTTGTCAGCCAACATGCCAGGCATTTTTCTAAAAATAACCCAAATTGGTTAAGCCATTTTTAAGCAATGGAACAGTCATGGGAGAGGAAAGGAGGGATTTTAAAGGTAGTTTCAGATTTAAAAAAAAAAAAAAACAAAAACACAGCTTTAAATATGAAAAAGGCTTGTGACTGTGACTAGTGGCTGCAAGTCCTGGGGCCAGAGGCAGCTTTGACTGGTGCTTAGGGCTCAGAGCAGGTCCCGCGGTGGGCAACTGGGCCCTCCTGAGCACCTGGAGAGGACAGGGGAGGAGAGGGGAGGACCAGGCAGAGGGGAGACAGGGTGGCCAACAAGATTGTCTTCTAATGGGCACTGGGCGGTAGGAGAGCTCAGGCCCCGGGGGAGCCTGAGTGGACCCCGCCAGGGCTGGAGTTGGCCACCCTTTCTCAGAAGAGACCTTCTCGGTGCTCGGGTTGCTCACAGAACAGACCTGCTCCACTACGGGAAGCTCTAATGGAAACGCACCGACGCAGCTGCCTGCTAGGTGACCAGCTCTGAGCACTCCAGGAACAAGGCCCCCCTGCGCCTAGCGGACCTCAAGGGGCTTAGAGGAAAGAGACTGCAGAGGACCAGCAGGTGATGTCATGGGATGAAAGTCCAGGGTGACCACTGCCCCGTTATTGGGGGTTCAGGTGCTCAGCTCTGGCTCACTGACACTTAGGACCGTGGGCCCAATGTGTACTTGGGTGTCTGATTTCCAGAAGAGCCCCAAAACCAGGCCTTTCTTTCTTTTTCTTGCTTTTTTTTTTTTTAAAGTGGTCTCACTATGTCACTTATGCTGGCCTCAACCTTACAGTGATCCTTCTGCCTCAGCCTCCCAAGTGCTAGAATTATAGGCGTGCACTACCATGTCTGGCAAATCCAGGTTTTTAAAAATGTGAAAATCTCCAAATTTTAATCATTGGCAACTAATTCAGGGAGAAACCTAACAATACAGTTTGTGCCAAACAAAACAGATTTATTGGGGGATTTGGACCCTGGCCTGCCAGTTTGCAAACTCCAGCATCGCCTGCTAATTACATGCGGTGGAGAGAATAACAACAATGCCTATGGCTCACACTGAGGGGAGACAGGGTGGCCAACAAGACAGCGTGCTTGCGCTCCATGTGGACCTGCGCTCCAAGAACCCTGTGAAGAGGGTGCTGTCTAACCCAAACCCTTTTCCAAACCAGCATGTGGAGGAACTGCGAAGTTAAGTCACTGGTCTACAGTCACACTGCTGAGGTGACAGAACTGGCTGTGAGTCAGGATATCTGACACCGGGTTCTTGCTTTAACCACAGGAGGATGGCAAGACAGCCACTGGGGTGATGTGCCCATGCCACCTTATGGCTCAAAGTCCTCTGGGGACAAGGGAGCCCTTAATACTGCCCAGACTCATTCCCCCTGCCTCTGTGAAAGCTGTCACCCAGCAAAATCCAGGAGGTAGGTCTCTCAGGCTGTCGGCTGCACCCCGGGAGCACCCCAAGCCCAGCTGGTCTCAGCAGGCCTTTGGGACAATCAGTGCTGCCTCTCCGACGGGCGCTGTCCACTTCAGCCCTTTGCCTACTGGAGCCAGCTCCCCTCAACCTTCTCTGACCTTGACCCTGCACCATGCTGCGCAGCAGGGCTGGTGGCAGCAGCCCACACCCACCCTCCAGTCTGCATGAAGTCCCCAGGCCCCGCTGGTTGGCCCCGGGGGCCTCCTCCCTGGACCCCAAACAAGAAGCCCGTTCACGGAGCGGTCCTCATTACCATTTCCATCTCGCCTTACCAGCAGATGTGCGGGCTGTTACAATAGTCTGAGAAAATAGAAAGAAATTTCGGAATTTGTTCTCCAAAGATATTCAAATTAGTTAATCAAGGGGCTTATTATTGCTTCTCCTCTCCCCCTTCAACAGCTATCTATGGGGATAATTGATCAGCTGCTAATAACTGATTACACTTCACAAGTGTTTTCTTATGCCCATGACCAGCGTGTTTAAAGACATTTTGTAAAGTTCTAATTATTCCAAATTGTTCCACTGTAGAAAACACCTTGGAACAGCCGGCCGGCCGTTGGCTGCGCTGTGTCTGCCTGTGCAGGTCAAAGGCTTCTGGGTGGTTCTGTGGGATGAAACGTAATCCCAGACCAGCTCTCCTGGGCCCCAGAGCTTCTGCTCCCCTGTGGACCCTAACTACCATCTATTACCATACGCACCAAACTCAGCACTCCCCCTGATTTCTTTTCTATTCACTGACTGTGGTAGTTCTCAATTTTTTTTTTTTTTTTTGTCTTAGGACCCTTTTACCCACTTAGAATGAAGAGCACTATCTACACAGATCAGAGAAATCGCTATTTACTGCACTCAGAATTAAAACCGAGAAGTTCTTGAAGCGAAAGAAGACACACGCAGACCCTCAGTGGTGACATCATCACACTGCGTGAAGCTTTTAGAAAATTCCACCTGAGCTCACAGCCCCCTGGGCTGTGAACACGTGATTTTGTGGAATCCCAGAAAAGGACATGGGGACCCCGGGAGGGTGGCTGACCCACTATGAGAGCTGCTGATATAACCCATGCTTCTCGGCCCTGCTCTGTGTCACAGACTGGGGGGCAGGGTGGTACCGCATTCCCCTCCCTGGGGCCCTGATGGGGAAGGATGGCCAGTGGGGTGAGCGGCTTTGTTGGTCAGCAGGGGTCATGGAATGAGCCAGAGGAGGTTCTCAGCGAAGAGCCCTCCTCAGACAGCCCGCATGTGGCAAGGATCAGAAAACGTTCTTCTGTGAACATGCCACGAGAGCCTGTCCTGCACACGCCATAACCTAGTCTAGCCATGCACCTAGGCAAGCTTGGGCACTTGGGTCCCAGTGGGGAGGTCAGAAAGGGGCCTGAGGGACGTGGGGGTGTAGGTCTCAGGGCACAAAGAAGGTGTCTCCAGGTAGAGGATGAGGGAAGCACAGGAACAGAAAATCCAATGGGAGGGAGGGAGGGCGCGTGGATCTTAGCAGCTGGGAGTGGGAGCTGGGCACCCTGAGAGCCATAACTGAACCCACAGGGAGCAGCGCCATGATCACCTGCGCACTCCGGGCCAGGCACATCGGGCACATTCTCAGTGCTCTCCACGGTACCTTCGCTTCTCCCCACCAGCTCTGAGTACCACCGTCACTGCCGGACTAGGGAGACTGGGGCTGGCAGGGGAGCACTTGTCCAGGTCCCAGGCCAGCTTTGGAGACTCCAGCTTCACCCACCCCTGCACTGCTTTATCCTCAGGGAGTGCCAATGGGAGGAGGTGTCCCTGGGGACCTCAGACAGCAGGACACGCCTGGTGAGCAAGGTCTGTGACCTGGGAGCTGTGCTCAGTGGGTGCCGGGGATCCTCACAGCCCTGTGAGCGGAAGTGAAGTCAGACACAGCACCTAGGAGGAGGTGGGGGCAGAGGAAAGGCCGGGAGCACAGGGCCCCACTCATACACAGATTCAAAGCCCAGACGCTCAGCCCTGTGAGGGCAGCAAGCACAACGTCGAGGGCTCCTAATCTGATGAGAACCGAGTCATCAGGCTCACAGCAGCCCTGCAGGAGCCACGCAGGGAGGCAGCTTCCCCACCTGCTTCTCTTGCCTTTACCCCTCTGGCTGCGGGGTTGGAGCCCACTGCTTTCTTTCTTGTTTTTTTTTTTTTCTTTTCATATTTTAGGAAAGGGTCTACAGGGTGTTCAGGGTCTCACTACTGGATCGGACTCGTAGTGTTTACAGCCACCCAAGAGCTGGGATTATAGGTGCCCACCAGTAGGTCGTCTTAATTGACATCTCAGCGCGCCCTGGAGGGCGGGACCAGCACGGCAGGCCCGGGGATTGAACCCTTGGCCCCTGTGCCTGCTTGCAGGCACTTTAAATCTGCTGAGCTATTTGGCTGGCCCTATTTGGCTGGCCCTGGAGCCTGCTGCTTTCTAATGCACATCTGCAAGCCACAAAGGGTCTGTTGCTCCACTACCAATCCCAGGCACCATGGCTGATGGACTCATGGGGCAGTCAAAACCATTAAGAGGTGGAAAACGTCAGAGGCGCTCACAGCCTAGTGGGTAGGAGTGAGGCGGGTGGGGTAAGCAGCTGACAGAATGGCCCTTCTGTTCATATCCTGTAAGCCGGTTAGGACAATAAGGTTAGGATAGCAAAAGGGAGTCGCGGTGCCCTCCCCAGGTCTGAGCAGTGATGGCTGAATTAAAAAGAACTGGTGAAATAACAGTGCAAAGGTCAAAGTGTGGGAGGAGAAGAGATAAGCAGTTTCTCTAATAAAAGACTGTGGGCTGTAACTGAGAACTCCTAAAAGTTCAGTAGAAAGAGATAGGCAACCTCAAAATGGGGAAGACCCTGCACCCAACAGGCCGTGGGTACAGGCAAAGATGCTGAACCTCACTGCCACCAGAAAAGGGCAAGTTCAGGCCACCACGACAAGCAGCTGCCTAACTACCCAGAGCGGTCACAGAGAAAGGCAGATAGTAACAAGTGTTGGCGAGGACATGAGGCAAACAGAACCTCCGACAGCTGGGGGAAGGTGTCAGTGATGTTTGTTAAAAGGAACACTTGCTTCTCTATGCCCCAGCATGTCCCCTGCGGGGTACACACCCCAGACACGTAAGTCCACCTAGACAGTCTCACTTTGCAAAGCACAGCTGTGGTTGAACAGCACTAGAATCACCTGAGAACTTTCCAGAAATGCAAATGCTCAGACCCCTCCCCGACTTCTAGAATCGGGATCTGTATTTTAACAAGCTCTCCGAGTGATTCATGTGTACATTAAAGTTTGAGAAGTGCTGGTCTGGAATGTTCACAGAAGCACCATTCATAACAGCACCCGACTGGAAACAACCCAAATGCCCATTAACATAGAATGGATAAATAACTCTGTGATGTATTTGCCCTACGGAATACTACAGCGCGGCCGCAGGCATGAATGAACTACAACAAGAAGCAATATTGATAAATCTTACACACGTAATGTTGAGCAAGAGGCTAGATGCAAAAGGAAATGCACTAGAAGACTCCACTCACAGAAGGCCCGGACATGGGCCAAAGGCATCGGGGTCATGGTCGTGGTTCTGTTTGTGGGGACACAGACTGGCCTGGGTCAAGGAGATGCTTCTGGGTGTTTGGGCGGCTGGTTCCATGGATGTGTTTGGTGTGGCCATTTGCTGAGCTATGCCCTTAGATCTGGGCACCTTTCTCAATGCTCCAGAGGGTGGAAGTAGCAACTTGCGACCAAAACTCCCCTGCATGGGCTCATACTGTGTCCTATCCACTGCCCCATGCCCCCACTGTTGCTTGGACTGGTGCAGCCATCTGTCCCCCCATCTGCCTGCTGTGCCTTCACAAACACGTATCGGATTCCAGCACTCCATGGCCTAATCTGCTGTCATGACAGAGAGGTGCCTGCCTGCCACTCTCGAGGCTGAGACCCCAAGTCTCCCCCAGGGTCAGCGAGGGGACTGTGGCCTGGCTGTGCCCACTTCTGTGCCCTCATCTCCCCCTGCTCCGTGTGTTGTAGCCCTCTGATTCTCTCAGCCACCTCAAGACCTTTGTACCTGCTTTTGCCCTGTTTGATCTCTCTTCTCTGGCACCCCGCGTGACAGGCTCCTCTGGGCCTTCTTCTCCTTCGTACTATAGGGGGTCCCCTACTTATTCTCCTGCAGTCTCTGGGCTGCCTTCATGGCATTCTGCAGGCTATCCGGATCTGTCTGTCTCTTGCAGTCTCCCCTGCTCAAGGCTGATGGTAGGATCTCTGTCTCCTCTTGGGTACAAGGAAGAGCTGGCCCTTCCTGCTCCAGCATTCCTTTTGTCTCTGCCATTTTCCCCTGCTTTTATTTCCAGTCCTGTGGAGACTTCATGTTAGTGACTCTCAGTTGAGGGAGGATACCCATTCTGAAATGTGCATGTAGTAGGTGCTCAACAAATGCCCCCTTGGGCTGGTGAGATGGCTCAGCGGTCTAAAGCACGTGCGTCAGAAAGTTTAGGCCACTGCAGGGACTGAGGCCTGATCCCAGGCACCACATGCTGCGCCAGCCCCATCCCTAGGGCAGGCTGAGCCGGCCATAACACAAATAAATGAGGTTTAAGAAAATAAAATAAGATTTAAAAAAAAAATGGCCCCTCAATAAACACAACAAGGGGTGGGCTCAAGAGCTGGGAGATTTGCAAGGCATTCCTGATGCTCAGCTGCCATCAATTACAATGGCTGTGCCACAGCTGGGCTGGTCCACTTTGGGTTTTTGAAAATATGTCCTTGAGGGCAGAAAGAAAACGAAACACAAAGGCCAACTTTAAAATCAAAGTGACTCAGTAAAAGCATCAGATCGATGCTTTTTTGGTAATGAGGTGACTGGCAGCCAGGCCTCTGTCTGACCTGCCCCCCACTATCTTGAGCCATGGGACAGCACTGTGCAGAAGTCGTCTTGTGACCATAAGACAGAGTGAGGGTCAGGGTCACCTCAACAGCTGAGAAATGGCTTCCGGGCCAGGGACATAGCTCCTCGGAGGTTTAAGTGCCCGCCTAGCAAGTCCAAGGATCCAAGTTCAGTCCCCAGGACCATGTAATCCCAGTGCTTGGGAGACTGAGACAGGTGGACCATGACAAATCTGAGCTGCATAGTGAGACCCTGTACCAAACAAACAAACAAACAATCATGGCCTCCACAGGCCCTAGCAACTGGAAATACTGAGCTGGTCTAGGAGGTCAGACAACAATCAAGTAAAAAAATTATTATTATTATTAATGTTATTATTTTCCTGGGCAGCATGCCGCTTTAAAGGCTCATTAGAAAGTGGGTGAGACCTCTGACTCTGTCCTTGGTGAAACCTTACTCCAGCTCTAAAGCAGGGAGGGTCCGGAGACCCTTGGGGAGGCAGAAAGGAGGAAGAGCTGCTCCCACCAGGCTGGCTGTGTTCTGGGGTCTTATTGAGTCCTGATAGCAGCCCCAAGGATGACACTGCCAGTGGCTTGCTGGCTGCTCGCTGGGGAGAGGCCCAGTGCCAGAGGCTTTACTCGATGATGTCATTTAACCTCCTAGGTTATTAACTCCCTCTGAACGTTTTTTGTCATTTTGGAGGCTCCACTTGGGCACACTATCAAGTTGCTACACCCTCCCCACAACCCTCATCCCTTTTTATTTTATTTTGAGACAGTGCTTGCTAAGTTGCCCCAGCTGTCTTAAAACTGGCAATCTTCCTGCCTTGGTCTCCCCAGCGGTTTGGATTGTAGACCTGTACCACCATGCTCGGCTTAACTCCATCTTACAAAAGGATAAACTGAAGTTTAAAGAGTCTTAGGGCCGGGGAGATAGCTCCGTGGCACAAGTGCCTGCCTGGCAAGTGCAAGGTCGTGAGTTCGAACCCTGGTCCTGCCAAACAAACAAACAAACAAAAATAAAGAGAGTCTTGGTACACTGTCAGAAAACAGGCAAACTAAACCAAACATTAGCCAATGGGAAGACATGAGAGAACCGTGTCATTGCCATTCAGCTTGGTGAGGCCCCGGGAGGCACTGGCCTTGAGTCTGGGAAGGCCATCTACAGATGAGGGGCCCTGACCACCCCTGCTTGTCCCCCCAAACACAGACTGAGCACCCGCCCACACAGGAACACGTTTAATCTTCCTGGTAGCCCTGTACATACTGTTACTCTTCCCACTTCACCTAAGGAAGCCAAAGCACAGATGTCAATTTACTCACCCAACGGCACACTGCAAGCAAGGAGCAAAGCTGGAATTGAACCCAGACAGCCTGGTCCCACACCTCAAGCTTTCACCCACGGCCCTCCATCACCCGAGCCAGTCCCCAAAACTGTAGCCAGCAGCCAGAGATAGGCGGATGTGGCTCTATGAACCTTGTATATGCAGCCAAAGGCTCAGCCAGGAGGCTTGACCTGTACTAGGTCACCGCAGGTCACCAGGTCTGTCTTGTCTCCAGCACTCTGCCGTGAGATGGTCACAGGGCAGAAGACAGCGGTGAGGAAGCAGCCACAGGCCAGCCTGTCTGTAGTCACCCTGGAGCAGGCCAGGGAAGCCACTTCCACCACAGCTCTACACAGACAGATGTCACTGACTGCTGCCTCTGATGATCCCACAGCCAGCTTGTCATGAGCAGACCAGACCAGGTCAATCAACAGCTTCACCTGGGGATGCCTGGGCCAAAGGCTCCCCAGGCCCCACACAGATCTCTACTAAGAGCAGTGGGAGAAAGGTCAGGCAAGGAGGGGTCAGGAGAGGTGGGTAGGGGCGGGGGACTTGGGCTTCCCATGACACAACCTGGGAAGGCCTCTGGAAAAGGGGACTTTCTTTTTCTTCTTGGTACCAGGAGTGAGCTCAGCGCAGCTGGATGCATGTCCTTCACCACCCCTGAGCTACTTCCCAGCCCTTCCTAAGTTTTCCTTTGAGACAGGCCCTTGCTAAGTTGCTCAGGCTGCCCTTGAACTTGTGATCCTCCTGCATCAGCTTCCTTAGCAGCTGGGACAACAGATGTGAGCTCTCATGCGCAGTAAAGCGTTACTTTTGGGAAACACCAAAAGAGGGTGGGCAATCAAGCCCCACGACATGACTATGTCGAGGAGGAGCCTTTTACTGAGAGGGTGCAGCAAGCAGAAGCACATTCAGGATACCCTGCAGAGGCCCGTGTGCAAAGGATTGGGTGCACACGCAGGTCTTGGAGTCTCCTGCCAGCTGCCCTGTGCCCAGATGCCCAGCCACGGGCACAGCCCAGCAGGGAATGCAAGGTTACAAAGAGCAGAACCTGGGAGACTCCAGCGTGCCTCAGTACATTTATAGATACTGCTGTGTATGGTGCTGCTCTCCAGTTGACACCGTCACCATCCCCACAAGGAGAAAGCCCCAGTGGGAAGGTCATACAAACCACACGGCCAGCAGGCAATGAGTGAGGAAGGCCAATCCCAACCAAGGCTCCCGGCGCCTCGCTCCATCCTTGCTACCCTCAGTGCGAATGGGATACACTCAGCCGGCGGGCCCACCCCACCTCAGGACCTTTGCACACGCGCTTCTCTGTCTGGAACACTCCCTTGCTGGATGCTACCTCACCGCCTAATGCATGAAGCGTCACAGCTTCTAGCAAGCCCCGGTCAGTCACTGCTCTGGCTCCAAGACGAAGGTCTTATATGAGGGGGCTGCAGAGGGGGCGGAAAGGCAGCAGGACCAAGAGTGAAAGAGGAATTCAGAGAGAGGAAGGGAGGGACAGACCAGAAGGGGGGAACAGAAGAGGATGGAAAGAGAGAGAGCTGCCCAACACTCCTACACTATGTGGGCAGCCCAGAAGGCGCTGCGGAGCCCCCGCCGCGGGTCTCTCTTCTTCGCTGAGCTGGGAACTGAGCCTCATTACAGGAACTGCAACCTTTGGGAGCTGAGCTCCAGGGAGGACCCGTCACTGCGCCTTCCAGGCTAATGGGGTCAGGGGCTGCTCTGAGTGAATGTCGGGTTCCTTGGGGGGCTGAGGGAGCTGCCTCCCTCGTCTGGACCCCCGCCCACAGGCTAAGGCATGGGCACCCCTGGGAAGGGCTCTGGGCCCAGTGCTGACATAAACACTCCCTCCTTCCAGTCCAGGGGTTGGAGACAATAACCACCGATAACTGTGGAGGACACAGATCTCAGACATCTGCCACTGTCCCATGTGGTCACAATTTGGAAGGTAAAAAAATGGAGGCAGAGCTGGATGCAGTGGTAAATACCTGTGACTACAGATGACATGGAGGCTGAGGCAGGAGGATAGCAGTTTTGAGACCAGCCTCGGCAAATTGGTGAAACTATCTCAAAATAAAATTGGGGAGGGCTGAGGTAGTACCTCAACTATAGAGCATTTGCCTAGTAGCACAAGATCTTGAGTTCAATCTCCAGTACCACAAAACAGCAAAACCCCACAAAAGAAACCCTCAAACCTAATAGGGCAGTGCTGGTATTGCTTACCTAGTATCACCCGGCCAGTTAGTAAGAGAACCACAATTTGCTTCCAAATCTGACTCCAGGAATCCAAGGGCTATCCATTATAACAGTTTTTTAGAAGGGTAACTTTTATTTTTTTTATTTTTTATTTATTTATTTTTTAAAATTTTTATTTATTTATTTATTTGTTTGCTTGTTGTGTTTGTTTGTTTCTTTATTTATTCATTTTGTGGCTGGCTCAGCCTGCCCTGGTGGTGGCGCTGGCGCAGCATGTGGTGCCGGGGATCAAACTGCAGTCCCCGCAGTTGCCTGAGCCCTCCTAAGCAGGCGCTTTAGACCACTGAACCATCTCGCCGGTTCTAGAAGGGTAACTTTTAATAAGATGAGATTCAACATTAAAATTCCTCAGTGGTGCCCATCACGTTCATGTCCTTCCAAAATATTCCATGAATATTCAAGAAAACACATACCTATTTTCCTCAGAGCATATTATACCAGGTTATGCAATGTGCCATTTTCAGAGGATTGATTTATCTGTCTCTTTTCATTTAGGGAAAAAAGTATTCTTTTTTCCCTATTTAAGGTACAGAGTACTCAGCCTGGGGGCACCTTATTTGCATCAGGCCACC
Source organism: Capromys pilorides (assembly GCA_004027915.1). Classification (NCBI taxonomy): domain Eukaryota; kingdom Metazoa; phylum Chordata; class Mammalia; order Rodentia; family Capromyidae; genus Capromys; species Capromys pilorides. The sequence continues at coordinate 4,524 of PVKN010005713.1, read as the reverse complement.
CTCATGGACACTTAGGTTATGTCCAATCCCCAACTCATGGACACTTCAGTTAGTGCAAAGCTCTGCTGTTACTGTTGATGGTGCACTAGTATGAGACACTTATTTTATTATAACATATCCAAAAGGTAAATACACCTAAAAGGTAAGTTCTTAGATGAGGCCGGACCAGTCTCGAGGCAGGCACGTTTGTAAACATGCTAGATGTTGCTAGCTTGTCCCCTAAAGGGGCCACCCTGAGGGTCACTCCCACCAACCCAGGAGGGAGTGCTGCTCTCTCCACAGCGGTGCCAGACCACGTGTCTAAGTGGGTTGGGCATCAAGGATGTGATGAGGACAGTTAGGAGAGACACAGATGACCCAGATGCGTCCAGAAGAGGGTGACAAGGAGTGATAAGATGTCGAACTGTCTGTTCACTGCCCCTGCAACTTCGGAGCTTACTGGATGACTTTGCCCCGGCTGGAATTCTGAGCCAAAAGCACTTGTTAGTCACCACTGCCTGCTAGGGGTGGGGCTGGGGGGCTGGGTGTCCCTACATGTCACAGAACACAAGGATTGTGCCATTAAACACGTGCCAGGCACTGTGATGTGTGTCACTTGGCTGTGTCCTCACAGTCACCTTGAGGGAAAAGCCCAGAGAAGCTAATGACTTGCCCAGGGTCACAAGAAGCTTAGCATGAGGACCCTGGGACTCAAACCAATGTCAGTCTGACTTCAGCTCCGTCTGACTTTAGGGTTTAAGCTATCAACTATAGTACAGTGCTCTCCGGCTGAGGCTGTCTGTCCCAGCCAGTCGACCAGTGAGTTCACCCTGCTTCCTAAACCCTCAGTATCCCTCCTCCCAATGACTAGACCCTGAGATATTCTCCGATGGCACTTTCTGTGACATCAAATTGGTTCTGCCCACTGAGAGGCCTGGGGCCTAGGCACAGCTTCACACCACGAGAATGAGGCAAGAGCTGCCACAGCAGCTCACAGGCTGGGCCTGCCCAGAGGTCTTGTCATCCTTGGCTATCCAGGAGTCCCCACCGGATGCCCATGCATCATTTATTCATCCATTCATCTGTTCAAAATATACTGATTGAACTTTCTCTTTTGGAGTTAAGAGCCAAATGAATTTGAGTTCCAGCATCACCATTTCTTTGCTGTGTCACCTTGGCCAGGCCAGTCCTTGAGTCTTGGTTTCTGCATCTGTCATACCCTCTGAGGGTAACTGGACCATAGGAAGCACCTGGCATTGGTCCTGGAGTGGAAGAGGTTACTGTGGTGATCCCTGAACAAGATCCACCCCAGCCCTGGCCTCGGGGGCCTCAGCATCTTCCCCGCTAGTAGCAAGGTGCATCCCTCGGGGAGCTTGGATGTCTGAGTCACTGGGGTTGGCTTACGAACCAAGGTCCTGAGCCCACCAGAAGATGACCTTGCCCACACATGCCTTGGTGATCAATGCCTTTCTGAGCACAGTTGATTTCTGCAGGACCCATGTCTGACCCCAAAGTCAGAGCAGCCCCCCACTTCTCAACTCCCAGCCACGAGCATTCTAAAATTAGCTCACAGTTGCCAATTCCACATAGATCCAGTGCCTGGGAACCGGGAGGCCTTGGCATTGTCACCTGAGCCTCCTTCCCTGTCCTACTGCGTAATGAATTGTCAGTCTCACCCACCTCACCGATGGTCTCAAGTTTACAGCTGTTCCACCGTCAAGGACACGGGGGCTAATGGTTCTGAGAAGACAGATCAACTGGAGAGCGTCAGGATGATGAATGGGCTCACCCAACGCCAGGATGCTGGCCGCTGAGCCGCGTGTAAAAGGGAATGCCTAATTTGTTCGTACCCACAATTACCTGGAGCCTGCTCTTCAGGTTATGATTTAGTGCGGAAGAGGTCCCAAGCACGGTCTCTGTTTGGAGGAATTAATTATTGCAAGTGGCGCCAACCTTTGAGCTGTGAAGGCTTTGGATAACCTCCAGGGCCCTGGGGTGGGGCGGGGGGCACAGTCCTCACTAGGGCCTGCCTGGTATGCATGAGAACCGAGACTAAATGCATCTGAGGCACTGGGAGGGCTTTGGAGATCGATTTTTATCCCTGAGCCTGCCCGGAAACCTTTCTGCACAAGCTGTCTCCTCACACACTTTTAAACAGACGTCCACATGCACTTTCACTGGGCTCCCCTCCCCCAAGATTACGCGCCCCATCAGACATAATCCAATGAACTGGTTGGCCACGGCCACCCCACTGGATTCCAAGGGTTTCTCCTGCCAACCGAATATTTCATCCAGCTGTAGATATCATGAGGAAATGGCAAACAAAGAGAGAGATTTAATAACTGGAAATAAGAGTAAGGATGTGGAGAGTTTAATTTTTTTTTGTATCGCATCTAATTGCAATCAACAGTAGACATCTGAGTCAGTGACAGCCTCAGCAAAATTGCTGCTGAGAGAACAGAATCTTTGTCTAAAAATAATCAGACATTCTGTGCACCACTGTTTGTTATAACGGTAATCGATGCTGGAGGCTTTGAATTCCATCAATTTATAGATCTGCGCAGGCCTGCCCGGTGATGGGGCCAGCGCGCGAGGCCCTCGCTGGCTCGGGCAGTACCGGGCCCGGTGTGTGATTAAGATAAGCCCCGATTCCTTTCATACATTCCTTATCAGGGGCTCATTCTCCAGCAGGCAGAGATGTTCACAACAGTTAAAGATTAGTGCAGCTTCTCAGACGCCAAAATTGAGGGTATTGATCAATAAATCAAATCAGGCCAATCAATCGCCCAATCAGGAGAGTCTAGCCAGTGCATTATTACCGGCGCCTTGAAGCCAAAGCTTTTCATGGGTTTCATCAAAACAGCCTCACCTTGGCTCCCTGCCAGCTGCTGGCTTGTCTAATAGACTCCACAGCCGAAAGGGGCCTCCTGCCCAGCGGAAGAGCAATAAATTTCTCATCAAACAGCCGATGGAGAAACAAGATGAACATCTGTTTTGCCGCAATGAAACTCCTGTGTTCTTCAGAATGTGCAAACCGCCTCTGACAGACCACCCCAAAGGCGGCTTCCCTGGCACTCGGTGGCCCGGCGGAATATTCCGCTGGTTATTTCAATCAGGTAATTTAAGGAGACTTTTGCATTCTTCTCTCTGCAGCTGCTGGAGCTCTGCAAAGACTGTTCCGGCGCAGTCGATAATAAATGCCATCCTGGGACCCTGTAGTATGAAGGCAATTTTATGATACCCATTATGTGGCAATGTAACTTCATTAAAAGCTGTTTATTCCCTCTAAGCATTTTAAGCACTTTCCCTTACCCATAAAGGAGGAGCCAGGAGGTTATTTTTACAGAAAGGGTTCCAGGCCGTATTTCTTTCCTCAATAACATGGGAAGCCTTGCCCACGGGCCTTCTTTCTGAGGAAATACAGCCCAGGGCAGCCAGGTGAGGACCACGAGTCCCTAGGACCTACACACAGGGGCCACCTTGGCTGCAGCAGCTGCAGGAGCTAAGGGGTCGAGGGCAGGAGAAGACTAGAGGTCCCAGCTTCACCAGATCCCTGCAGGCCCTTTGTTGTGGGTCCTATGTACCAAACAAGAAGAAAGTTCCAGAATAAAACAGCTGGGAAAATGTCACCTAAAGCTAGCACTTTCCAAACTGGGGTTCCTGGGACCTTTTCTACTTCAGGTCGACACTAATCCAAAGCAGCGTTTGCTTAGCCTGTTGTGAAGGCCAAATTCTCCTTTACAGAGGTAGGTAGGAGCAGAAAGAGCATTCTGTAGTCCAAGATCCGAATACCCTACGCTCGAGACTTCTTTGGCAGAGGCCTGCAGCCTCCTGGGCTGAAAGAAGTCATTTTAGGGTCCGGGCAGGATGTTTTCCCTCCCTTTAGAAGGGTCTTTGTGCATCTTAAGAAGAGGGAGGGTGGGTGAAGGCACTCTGGTTTCCACGAAAGTGAGGGCAGTGACAATAGCAGTGGTGCCAGCTGCGACAGCAAAGACCTCTCAGCTCTGCTCAGTGCCAGGCACAGCCCTGACTCACTGCATCCTCTCAATGACACCGTGAGGTTGGAAAATTATTATCCTTATTTTGCAGATCAGCAATCAAGGCTAAAGAAGTGAAGTTAACCTTCCAAGGGTCACGTAGAGAGTCAACAGAATTGACCATGGCGGTACTTATAGAGCTCCCTGTTCTCTGCACCCCATACTCCTCTGCACCTGTGAACTCCTCCCTGGTTCACAGGCATGGACCCGCTGTAAGACACAACAACTGCGGCGACACCCCTGGGCCTGTGATTCCATCTGAGCCCTCTTCATGGGCCTTCTTACTGGATGTCATGTTGGACAGCCGCCCATAAATATCTCTCCCCTGATTATATAAAGATGTTATGTCATTTAATATTATCAAAATTACATACTATATAATCGTAAAAAGAAAAAAATATATGCATCTGGAAGATTTTTTTTTTTAAACTAAGGTTTATTGAAAGTATTTCATTATATGACCAATCTTACATACCTATATCTATTAATCTAAAAAGATTTGATGATG
>PVKN010005712.1:0-30121 GCA_004027915.1 Capromys pilorides | reverse complement strand
CTTTCAATAAACCTTAATTTTTTTTAACTCTTCCAAATGCATTTTATATTTGTCACTCTTCTAAAAAAATTTTTTTAAGAGTTGAGGATGCAGAAAACGCAAGGTCCTGAGTTTGATTCCTGGTACCCCCCCCAAAAATTTATTTATTTATTTTCTTCTTTTGAGTCCTTAAACTAGGGAGACTATATGATATTTGCATATGTAGGTCTTGTTTATTTCACTTATGAGTATATGTTCAAGATACATCCACTTATATATGATGTCTTCTAGATTGTCATTCCCTATACCTAAGTAATATTCCGTTTTATGAAAATACCACCTTTTTCAACCATTCTTCATATGATGGACATTTTGGTTATTTCCAAGATTTGCCTATCACAAATTGTGCTGCTATGAACGTAGGTGCACAGATATCACTGCGATATGATGTTTTCAGTTCTTCTGGGAAAATTCCCATTAGGGGGATAGCTGGATTGAATGGGATTTCCAGGTCTAGTTTTTTAAGGAGCCTCCACACCACTTTCCATAATGGTTGCACCAATCTGCATTTCCACCAGCAGTGGATAAGGATTCTTTTTTCCCCACAGCCTCTCCAACATTAGTTGTTGCTTGATTTCTTTATGATAGCCATTCTTTCTGGGGTGAGATGGTATCTAAGTGTTGTTTTAATTTGCATTTCATGAATGGCTAGCGATGTGGAGCATTTCTTCATGTATTTATAGGCTTGTTGAATTTCTTTCTCTGAGTGTGTGTTCACCTCAGAAGCCAATTTCTCGATTGGATCTTTGAATTTTGGGACTGGAATGATTTTTAGTTCTTTATAAATTCTAGATAGAAGACCTTTGTCTGAGTACTTATTAGTTAAAATCTTTTTGAAATTTGTGGGTTGTCTTTTCACTCTGTTGGTAATTTCTTCTGACATGCAAAAACTTCTCAGCCAAAGAAGGTCCCAGTTGTTGATTTTTTCAAGTGTTACATGTGCATTTTGATTTTTGTCCATGAACTCTTTGCCTATTTCAATGTCTTGAAGATTTCCTCTGACTTTCTCCTCTAGGAGATTTAATGTTTCTCTTTTAATATTTAGATTTTTAATCGATTTGACTTTAATTTAGTGCATGGTGATAGACCTGGGTGAAGTTTTAGTTTTTGGCATGTGGAGAGCCAGTTTTTCCAGCTCCATTTGTTAAAGAGGCTATCTTTCTTTCAATAAACATATTTGATCCCTTTGTCGAAAATAAGGTGGCTGAGTGTGTTTGTATTTGTTTCTGCATCTTCTAATCTATTCCACTGATTCTCAGGTCTACTTTTTTGCCAATACCATGCTGATTTATCACAGTAGCTCTGTAGCATAATTTTAGGTCAGGAATTGTAATGCCTCCTGCCTTATCTTTGTTGCCCAAGATTGTCTTTGCAATTCTAGGTCTTTTCTGGTTCCAGATAAATTTTAGGAATGATTTCTCCAGGTCTGTGAGGTATGTTGATAGTATTTTGATAATAATTGCATTAAATCTGTGTAACAATTTAGGGAGTATGGCCATCTTGACAATGTTGGCTCTTCCTATCCATGCGCAGGGAATGTCTTTCCATTTTCTGAAATCCTCTAGATCTCTTTTTTCAGAATACTGTAGTTTTCATTGAATAGATCTTTTACTTCCTTAGTTAGGTTAATTCCTAAGTATTTCATTTTTTTCAATGCTATTGTTTCTCTAATTTCTCTTTCAGTGTGTTTGTTATCTGTGTAGAGGAATGCTATTAACTTTCGTGTGTTGACTTTGTACCCTGCTATGCTACTGAATTTGCATATTAGTTCTAGTGGCTTCCAAGTAGATTATTATGTCATCTGCAAATAATGATATTTTAACTTCTTCTTTACCTATTCTTACTCCTTTTATTCCTCTCTCTTGTTTAAAGGCTGTAGCTAATGATTCCAGAACTATATTGGATAGGAGTGGCAATAGGGGACATCCTTGTCTTGTACCAGATCTGAGAGTAAAAGACTTTAGCTTTTCCCTATTTAGAATTATGTCAGCCATTGGATTGTCATAGATGGCTCTTATCAGATTGAGGTAGAGGCCCTCTATTTCTATTTTCTGTAGTACCTTGAACATGAATGAGTGTTGTACTTTGTCAAAAGCCTTTTCTGCATCAATTGAAATGATCATGTGGTTTTTGGCTTTGGCTCTATTAATATAGTGTATTACATTTATAGATTTGCATATTGAACCATCCTTGCATCCCTGGAATGAATCCTACCTGGTCATGGTGGATAATCTTCTTGATGATTTGTTGCATTTTATTGGTGAGGATTTTATTGAGAATTTTTTCATGTATGTTCATGAGAGAAATTGTCCTGTAGTTCTCTTTTTTATTGCATCTCTCTCTGGTTTTGGTATCAGTGTAACACTTGTCTCTAGGAATGATTTTGGGAGAATTTTTTCCTTTTCAATTTCATTGAACAGTTTGAGGAGTATTGAGATTATGTCTTCTGTAAATTTCTTATAGAATTCAGCTATGAATTCATCAGGACCTGGACATTTCTTTGTCAGTAGACTTTTTATGATATTTTGTAGTTCCTTGACTGTTATTGGGTTTTTGAGAGTTCTTATATCTTCTTGATTCAATTTTGGTAGTTTGTACCTTTTTAGAAATATGTCCATTTCATCTGTGTCTTCAATTCTGTGAGAGTAAAGATTCTCAAAGTAGGTATTAATGATCCTCTGAATCTCTGCTGGGTCTGTAGTAATTTCACCCTTTTCACTCCTTATTGCTTGAATTTGAGTCCTTTCTTTCCTCTTTTTGATGAAATGAGGTTAGTTAGGGGCTTATCAATTTTGTTGGGCTGGCCCATGGAGGAGGTCTTACTCATGTGTGGGTCTGGCTGCTGGATCTCTTTCTACTTAATAATACACTTTTTTTTTTGTAATACACTTTTGATTTCTTGCACCAGAGAAACAACACAACATTTACATGTGTTTTGGTTTATTTCATTTACAAATATGGTGTCAAGTTGCATCAATTTGTCTATAAATGTCTCAAGCTTATCCTTCATTGTGTCTGAACAGTACTTCCTTGTATAAAAAAGCCACACATCTTCTTTATTCACTCATCAATTGATGGGTATTTGGGTTATTTCCAATACTTTGCTGTTACAAACTGCGCTGCAATGCACATGAGTGTGCATGTATCACTGTGATTTGATGCTTTTAATTCTTTTGGGAAGATACCTAGAAGGACAATAATAGCTGGGTAGAATGGAGCTGTTAGTTTTTTGAGAAACCTCCATACTGATTTCCACAGCCATTGTACCAGTCTACTTTCCGAGAAACAATGAAGAAGGGTTCTTCTTTCCTCACAGCCCCATCAGATTTTGTTATTGGTTGATTTCTTAAAAGCAGGGTGAGATGGAATCTCAGCATTTTTAAAATTTTCATCTTTTGAAAGACCAATGCTGTTGAACATTTTTTCATATATTTAATTACCACTTCCACTTTTTCATCTGAGAAGTGTTTATTTAAGATGTTGAGTTTTTATTGGGTCTTTAAATGTGGGAGGAGCCTAATTTTTAAGTTCTTTATATATTCTAGATAGTAGTCCTTTCTCTGAGGAATAGCTGTGAGTTGTCTTTTCACTTTGTTGGACATTACTCTTGCTGTGCAAAAGCATTTTAATGAGGTGAGATCCCGGGTGTTGATTCTTTGTGGTAGTTCCTGTGCAGGTGGCGTTTTGTTCATAAAGTCTTTGCGGGCAGCAGTGTCTTCAAGAGTTGTACCTGTTCTGTCTTCCAGGACATTTAGTGTTTCTGATCCATTTCAATTTTAGGTTAGCACATGGTAAAAGATGAGTCTAGTTTTAGTCTTTAGCATGTAGAAAGCCAGTTTATCCAGCTGCATTCATTAAAAAGGCTTTCTTCCTGTGAGGCATTTGGGTTCCTTGTCCAGGACAAGATGGCTGAGTGTGTCTGGAGTTGTGTCCGCCTCTTCTCATGTGTTCCCTTGGTCCTCGGGTCTGGTTATTTTGTCAGTGCCATGCTGTTTCTTTTATCACCGCTTTGTAGTACAGTTTCAAGTCAGGGAATGTGATTCCTCCTACCTTGCCTTTGTTGCCTAGGATTGCTGTTGCTATTGGAGCTCTTTTCTGGTTCCAAGTAATTTTGTGTGTGTGTGTGTGTGTGTGTGTGTGTGTGTGTGTGTGGTACCAGTGATTGAACTCAGGACCTTGTGCTTGCTGGGCAAGTGCTTATTCTACTGAACTGTCTCCTAGCCCTTGGTTCCAAATGAAATTTAAGATTTTTTTCTCTAATTCTGTGAAATACACTATTGGAATTTTGATTGGGGTTGCATTAAATCTATATAACCATTTTGGATGTATTGTGTCCTTAATTTTATTCTCAGTACTTTGAGTATCATTGTTTTGAAGTTAATACTTCACAAAATTTCTAAATAAATTTGCAGTTGAATCTGTCTACAGTAATGATTTTTCACCCTTTTAGGTACAAAGCATCAGTTCCACTGGATTAGAGAAAACAAATTTCATCACTGCTTTCTTATCATTCATGACATATTAAAGAAAAACTTAAAATAGGTTTAGATAATTTAGGTTTGACATTTGAGAATAAGTTATCTTGGGGATTCGCTTTAACCATATTGGATCCATTTAATGAAAAAATTACATGTTGACTGCAAATATTAGATATGTTCATTAATGTATCTCCTAATATAGTGTTGTTACATTGAAACATTTATTAAACAAAGTAGCCCAAGCATCAAAACAAGTAAATGTGTATAATTCTTAATTATGTCTAATTACAGTGAGTTTGCAATGCATTTCCATTCATAAAATCACTGAAGTTGTCAATGTTGGAGACAACAGTTTGTGTGTATGAATTGCACATTTGTTAGGAGTGAATTAATGTGTGAATTAGAAAACGCTCAGAAAGGGAAAACAGGTTGCAGTGCACTTTTTTCCTGCTGGGCTCTTAACTGGCATGAGGGGGCGGAAAAGCTGTGCCTTACTTGAAGATTTCTGAAAGCGACATTAGGAGATAATAGTCACACTTTTTGTTGCAGCTTGGAAACTTTAATTCATGTACAGTCTTGCTGCCACCACTCCTTCTTGCACCTTTTGGAGGCCTCTCATGTCCCAGGTCCACCAAGGACTCTCGTGACTCGATCGTAGTGATACAGAGCAGGACCACTACTCTGCATTCCAGGATGAAGATGCTGCGACCTTTTGCTGCAGTGGTAGCTTGTCACCAGTAGGTGCAGGCTGGCCTTCGTGCATCAGTCCCTGCGGTCCAAGCCCTGTGCTGTAGTCACGAACTTGCATTGTGCACCCGATGCTCACGCAGCTTTTAGGGGTCTTTACCAATGTAGTGTGAAACACCGTGTTCGCAGTACGTTAGGACTGGCGTAGACCTGCTAAGTGGGAAAGCTAGGGCAGAATAGACTTTCACGCAGGGGATAGTCAGATTTTCATGACTCAGACGGGAAGCCAGAGCTTCTCAAGGGAGTTACAGTGGAAGACATGGCTTGAGTGGGGGAGGACGGGAGTTGCTTACCCCCCTTCATCCTCCTCTTACCCTCTACTTCCCCTTCTGCACTCCCCAGCTCACTCCTCAGCGTATGACTTACCTGCTAGCCAAGGCTCTACTGGGTGAAATCGGAAGCATTTTAAAGATACTTAAAAATTACCAAATTTATCACCGTCAACAGACTTAGTCAAAAGATGAAATATTTATATTCTGAAAAGTTGCTGTATTCTTAAAAGAGTGAGTTTTTTTAATACTTGAACTAAAATTGCTATTTAAAGGCTTTGTGTGTTCCTCAGTTGTAAAGATCTCCTACATATTCTGCTGCTCAGTCTCTACTAATTATTAAAAGAATCGTGGCTGTGAATATCTTGGAAAGGCGGGTAGAGAAGCTTGGTGTGCTGGGTTTGAGTAAGGGAAGTGTTAATAGAAACCTCAAATGTTTTAGGGCTTATTCTACCTTTGAATAATAGTAAGTCACTGTTACCTCTGCCTTTAATGCCCTCCTGTGTAAGACAAAGAAGTTATCACCGATGTCCTCTAAGTCCAAACGTAAGCACCCTTTGACCCCCTGAATGAGGTCAGAAAGGTCAGTTTGTGCATACAACTGCACCAGGTGCAGCTCACCAGAGCAGAGGGCCGCAGACCCCATGCCGCACGGTTCACAAGCCGACTTTATGTCTGAGCCGTATTTTCCTGCAGTTGTTGGTCCATCTGTCCAAGTGACATTTGACGGATGCTTAGTACCTAGAGCACCTGCAATTTGGTGTTTATTGATCCCTCTGTTACACCTGCTGTGTGATGAATTACAGGTCTTAACTCATACACGGAATTTAAGAGTCAGGTCAATGTGGATGCCTGATTCTGTCTTTATAGATGCTGCTGTAATGCTGACTCAACAGTTTTGGACAGTGGTCTTTATTTTTATTGTCAGCTTACCTGAGCAGGTGATAATAAGTTGGTGGAATGTAGTTTCTTTGGGTGACTGGGTCAATCTAATTATTTGGTGTTTGAAGGCATTGGTATTTGTTTTAGATATACTCATAGCTGATATACTGTGTTCATATATTTAGAAAACGAAGTGCTCCGTTATAGAAGTAATGGTAATAGTAATCATATTAATAATCTTTATAATTACAATATAGGTAGTAGAATTCACTTTATTTGTGGAAAGTAAATGTCCTATATTAGTACTTTCAATACTAGATAGAAGGCCTCATTCAACAATTTCTTTCCTAGAAGAACAGTGAAAGCGTGTTTCCTTGGGATGTCACCATTGCCTCTGCCTTTCATTCCCTCCTGTGTAAGACAAAGAAGCTATTGCTGATGTCGTCTAAGGCTTTATGGTTGTAGAATCATGGTTGCTTTCATTCTACTCTTAAAAATTTGAGGGGATGCTGGTGTGAGGTAGCTCAGCAGACTAAAGCACCTGCTTAGGCAAGCTTAGGCAAGTGCAGGGCCGTGTTGGATCCCTGGCACCACATGCTATGCCAGCCCCACCCCCAGGGGGGCTGAACCAGCCAGAGTCCAGACTTAGTGCTATAGACCTATAAGCCCAGTCCTCGGGAGGCTGGAAACAGGAGGATCACTACGAGGCTGAGCTGTATAGTGAGGCCCTGCAACAACCAAATACATTAAAAAAAATTTGAGGAATCCTATTTTTAAATTTTATGCTTGAGCGTGCCTTGCAAGTACACAGTAAATACAGCTGAGTGAATAAGGGTGCAGCAGGAAGCAGCGGGCCAGGGTCAGCATCCCCCCGGGTGTGCATGGTCATCAAGCGCCAGCGGCGTGGGCCTCACTTAGGTGCCAGCAGACCCAGTAGTAAATGAGATGAAGGTTCCTTCCCTCATTTACTTCACAGCTGAGTGGGGAATGGGGGACGATCAACTTGCAAAACTGTAATGATTTTAGCTGGCATCAGAGGGTGCGTGTATGCACACACACACGCGTGCGCGTGCGCGACAGAGAGAGAGAGAGAGAGAGAGAGAGAGAGAGAGAGAGAGAGAGAGAGAGAGAGAGAAGGCTCCTCTGCCAGGTGCAGACCCTGGTCTGGGAAGTGCTAAGCGAAGGACTCACTGTGGACAGAGACTGTCAGGAACATCAGGCAGGAAGTGAGCAGGGAAGCCATCTGAAACGAAGGCTGGGACAGCAGATACTGACTGACGCAGTACTGGGGCCTCGGGGACATCATAAGGCACTCAGTCATTTTTCTCATTGCTGAGACAAATACATGACACCCACGGTTAGAGGAGGAGAGGTGTATTTAGCTGCATCCTGAGAGATTTCAGTCCACAGTCGGCTGGCTCCAAAGCAGGGTGGCAACCGTTCAGGTGGTAGAAGACAGCAAGAGCAGCAGGGAGAAAGACGAGACCCTTTCTGCCCATTATGTGAGATACAGGCTGCCGTCCTGGGGTGGCATGGCACATGCACCTTACTCTCAGCCTCAGACACGGTAGATGCAGCCGCCTCTGAAAAGCCCACCCTCTGTGACTGGAGAACGCTTTGGATGGACATCTAGACATAAGATGTGACGTATGGAATTTGGATTGTATTCAATTTGCAATCAGAATGTGACAGAGTATTCAATATATACTTAATTCTTCTGTCACATGAGTGCGTGTTCAGATTGTCTGTAGTTATGCTGTCATAGTCACCTGGTGCACTTGATTGATTAAAGTATTTACCTGGTGGTCCTTTGACTTTGAGGAAGAGGCAGAAGTCACCAGATCTGGTGAATAAGATGGACGGGGACACACTATGTTCTTTACAACCCTGTCTTTCCATTGGTTTATGTCAGGCAGAAGCAGTCACCATGTGTTTTTTTTTTTTTTTTTCTTTTAACTTTATTTATTTGCTCCAGAGTCTCACTACCCAGCTTTGGACTTGTAGTAGTGATCTTACTGTCTCAGCTTCTTCAGCTCTGGGATTATAGGCATGCGCCACCATGCCTGGCTTTGGAACCGTCATAGCGAGGGAGATTAGCAGCAGTGTGTCTCTTACTGTAGCAGATTTTAAAAACTTAAACATATTCTGCATATTTTGATTATCCCTTGATCATGGCTCCCAGCATTCCTTTCCCTTGCTTGTGTCCACAGTACTAGCCTGTTAGCCTTTGAAACTCACATCTAAAGTTTTCATTAAAATAAGAATATTTTTCCTTGTTCATGAATTAAAGGACTTTTTCAAAGTTTGCTTTGAGAAATGAGAAGCAAATATGGTAAACTCCAAGAAGAGATAAACAATGTAATTGTCTCCTCTGTGTAGAACATCTAGCTAGCATTTACAAATAATTTTTATGTAGTAAAATTTTTTAAACAGTGTAAATCAAATGACTATTTTGTAAGGAGTTTGGCATTTTTGATTTCCTTTTAAAATGTTTGATAGCATATGTTAGGGAACACTACAGGTAGACAGCAGAAAAAGACCAGATAAAGGAATATTCTAAGTATGTCATCATAGGGTGACAAGAAGGAGACTTTTGAGTTGAAGTGCATGGATACTCTTTCTTGTAAAGCCTTTGGTCTATACTGTGAGGTTCCAGTAACCTTTGCAAAGATAAATTGGAAGTTGATTCATGTCTTCTACTAAAGTGATACATGGCTGGCCAGATAGCTCAGCAGATTATAGCACCTGCTTAGGCAGCGGCGGAATCTGGAGTTTGATCCCTAGCGTGCCATGCTGGCTCCACCCCTGGGGTGTGCTGAGACTATGATTGAGACTGGGCGTGGTAGCATGTGCCTGCAATCCCAGTGCTTGGGAGGTGGAAAACAAGAGGATCATGAGGAGTCCAATCTGTGTAGTGAGACCCTGTAGACTCTGTACTAAACACATGAAAATATAATAAAAAATAAAGTGATACAAACTTCTAGTGAAATAAAGTATGTGATGTAGACAATGGCTAGGTTGGCACAATTTTCTGCAAAATAAGAAAAGATGATTATTTCCTATAAATTGCAGCACACTGGTTTGAACCAAAAAAAAGTCATGCAGTTTTCCATATTAGTATGTCATCAGGGAGAAGTTACTGAATGCTATTAAAGTTCTATTTCCTCAGAAAATAAAATTGATCCAGTAACTTCTGTGGACCCTTATACTTCTAAAATTTCTATAATGGTATGTGATTAACAGTGTGAGTTTTATAAATAAGAAGGAAAGTGAGAACAAAGTATAGTTATGATCAGCTTTTAAATCAGGAATGATGCAAGGAAAGAGGATACATAAATTTTAAGAATTAACGTTGTTTGGAGATAATTCAGAAGACGAATTGCACATTTCAAAATGCCCCTTTGCTATCTACAAAACACAAGTTTCTTATCAACTGATTAAGTGGATCCCAGATTCCATAAACAGTTCCTGCTGGTGGCTGTTTTGGAAACAGTATCTGGAAGTACATATGCCTTCGCCTCCTGTGTGTGTTCTCACTCGGATGGCCCAAGGCTGGCTCTGTGGAAGAGTCAGGGCGTTGAGTCCTTGCTGCTTCCTGCCTCTTTCTCAGTCGTCCAAGAGTGTGTCAGGAAAAGAAAGGGCAGTTCAAGGTGAGAGATCAATGGAAACTCAAATTGTGACAGTAACTTTTTCTGGGTTTGCATGTAGATATTTATATAGGAGCCTTGAATATTTCAAAATAAGTTCTTTTTTTTTTTTGTTATGGGGACCATTTATCTAAAATTTACTTGGAACTGACAACAGTAAAGAATAAATACCAAGTTATTTATTGGCCAGAACTCCATTATTGATAGAGGCATATGAAACCACTTCAATTTTGCAATCTTCATGAAGTTAAATTGAGGGGTCAAAAGTTAAAGATTTAGTGTCTTCTAGTATGTGTTTCATTAAAAAAGCCGGCAATGGAAACGTCAGGGAAAAAAAAGCAAACATTATAAAGAGATTGAGGAGATGTCCACGTGCTTTCATTTCTCAGGACACAGCCCGTGTATGCCATCTTCCATCCCTGGATACTTTCCTCAGTCTTCACTAAGGCTTCGGTGCTGCCCGTCGTCTAGACTCCTCACAGCTGAGCCTCGGGCTCGGGTGCCTCTCCTAGGCTCCTCCTGGTGTCCGTGGCTGCAGGTGATGACTCAATGAAACCTAAATTCAGTGCGGTCCAAAATGAGATCTTTCTCCCACCCCCTGCTCCCTGATTTTCTTCCAGTTACTCTTCAAAAATAATGACCTCCCAGTAGCGCGGGCCAGAAACCTTGTCCCTGTGTTTCACTCCTCTACTTTTAGTCCGTTACAGTCACAGTCTCCTGTTTTATAAAGTCATGGCTTTTGAGTCTGTCCATGTCTTCCTGGCTGCTTCCTTTCTCTAAGCTCCCTCATGTCTCTTAAGTCATCCCTTCATATCCATCCTGTGTGTATCTAGGACTAGAGCAAGAATTTAAAAGGCAAATAGAATGATAGATGATTTACTGTCCTTTTTGAAAACTGCAAAGATTTCTCATTGTCTACCAGGACAAAGAGAAACGCATAAACTTGTCTCTGCCTTTAGGTAAGGTGTCCCCTGTCCACTACAGCAGGCCACGTGGACGGACCCGTCCCATCACTCTGTGGGATCCACTTGACCTGTGGGCTTCTTCAATGTGTCTTTCCTGCCTCGAACTGCATAGTGCTGTTGCCTAAAACATTCTCCCGTGTTTATTCAATTAATTTTTATTATCCCTCCAGTGAATAATCAGAAATCCTACTCACTGCTATGCTCAAACACCATTCCTCATTTTGATCTTTTAGTGGAAGTCACATTACCTTAATGTACATTCTGTTGGTCACTGCCTTTCTTCTCTCTCTCTCTCTCTCTCTCTCTCTCTCTCTCTCTTTCTTTCTTTCACTCCATCCATTCACTCAGCAAGTTATTAGGAGTCTGTATACCATATACTTTTCAAAGTCTGGGGGCGGAGGGAGAAGACAGGAAGCATAATCATAGGCAAAACAAAGTAATTTCAAGCGTATTATAAGGAAAACACGGCTATTGTGTTAGAGGGTGTGAGAGGTACTTGAGTTCCAATGTTTGTAAATGCGGTTAAGTGAGCGAGCAGTATATTTTGTGCGGCGTCTGCCTTCTTTGTGAGAACAGAGGCCTGGCAGAGCCGGGCCTTTGCTGTGCCGCGCATGCAGCACCGCAGCAGCTGGTGCGGTGCCCTGCACGTGGACAAGCTCCGCAGGAAGTGCTGAGCCAGGGGACTGGGCTACTCTGTTAGCTTGTCAGAGCTGCCCTAACAAAGTACAAAAAAATAAAAAATAAAAAAATAAAAGCTTTTAAACCATCGGAATTTACTGTGCCACGCTTTTGGAGTTTGAAATTAAGGTTTCAGCGGGGCCATGCTGCTTTTCTGCTGCTTCTGCCTTCTGGCGCTGGCTGACCGCCTTGAGCGCCCTTGGGCTGGCAGCTGCGTGATGCTGCGCTGCGCTGCGCTTGTGCCCCAGCCGCCTCTTGGGGGGGGGGGAGGGGGTGCCAGTCACTCAGTCAGAGACCTTGCTCACCCAGGGTTGGCTCAGCTTGATTCTATTTGCAAAGATCCTGTTTCCAAACAAGACCACAAGACCACAACAGGCATGGGTGTAAGAGGGATACGGCTGCACTTCCCCATCCATGTCTTTTGAGGGGATGTGATTAAATATTCATCCAACTGTACTTCTCTAACTTAAGTAAAAACTTAATACTTTAAAAGTTTTTGTGTATTTTTAAAAAGATTTATTTTCAAGTAAATTGTGTATGAAGCACAAATATTTAGCAAAAGGCAATATCCTTTTACTTGCTATAAGTATGGAACTTATTTTGGTTTGTTTTGCGCTACTTGGTTGACTCTGAACTGCGGTGAGATCCGTGACGTCCTGAGAATCTGAGGCCCTGATGTGAACCAGGGCCCTCTCACGTTCTCTGTTCCCTCAGCAGATGAGAGCTTGCTTCTTCAGATATTAAAAATAAATGAATACGGAGGGATATTCATGACACTCACATCATAGAAATTCACCCTGACATTTTTGCAAAGACTGTGTGTGGGATGTTGACATATTTTTGTTATAAAAATGACAGTTTTAGTGCAAGTTGTTCTCACTGTGACCAAGAAGAATGAGCAAACAAAAGGGAGAGAGGAGGTTGCAGTGCTGCCCACGTGCGCAGCGAGCTCCTCAGCAGCAGGGAGGCGGCAGCCCTGGCGGCTGGCTGCGGGGCCGTGGTCCTCCCGCGTTTGCCAGGTTTGGAGGGAGGTGGGGCGGTCTGCTCTAGGCTGCCTGGCTTGGACAGTCGTTCTTGATTTTTCCATCAGACGTTATCTTTGGACTCCATTAGTACCTTAAAGAAACTGCATTTTCTCAAATGATCGTAGTGTTGCTCTTGTTCCTGTACTATGCTGTGCGGTTTGCGCGTATTAAGTCAGTCTCTGACAGTCAGAGCCTGGTGCACGGCTGAGGAGCGCACCCTGGAGGCTACTTAGCCTGGACAGTGGGGCTACCTTTCAAGCCACCAGGCTGACTCTGGGGGGCGTGCGCTGCGGGCCATGCCCCACTGCGGAGTAGTAGGTGAATGTTAAACTTGCTTCCTGCCTCTGCCGGGTCGTAAACTTCTAAGAACTTGGCCACGCTTTGCCCTGCCCTTGTATCTCTCAGAAAGCATAGCTTAGTATCTGCTACCTGTTAAGCTGTCAGTTAACAGTTTGTGTAAGTTAATGTCAGATCATAGTGAGTCTGCCCAAGTCCTCCCAGCGTCGAGATCTCTGGCTTCTAGGTCCTAGTTTCAAGGTGAAGATGGTTATTTGAAAAACAAATCCAAAACAGAGGGAAGTGACTGGCAGAAGCCGACCGAGGCCAGCTCGGACACTCGCTGCCTCGCTGACCAGTGCCCTTTCCTTTTCCTCCCTCCCTTGGGCCCCTGAGGAGCTTCATACCCATAAAACTGGACTTTGGAATTTCACATGTTTCCCTGAGAGTGGCCTAACATGCTGCTCCTCTTTAAGGGCGTTTGTATTTTCAAGGGACTTGATCCCTGGCCATTTCAGCCACCAGTCACCCAATGAGAGCACACTCCCGGAGCTGGAGACCTCATGCTCATTTTTATGCTAAGTAAGTCATTTCCTAGGTCTGTTGGTAACTTTTGTTCTTGTTTGCTCTCTGTCTGTATATAAACATGAGATTAATTAAAGGCAAATAACTTTAATCAATTTAAAATCCGTCAATCCCGAAATAAAGTAGGCATGTTGGCATTCATGTGCTTGTAGGAAATTCTGCTACTTAAGAATTTAAATGTAATTTTGCCTTTTTATTATGTGATACGTGCGTCACAAGCCCGTGGGCAATAGATGAGCTTTAATAAAGCTGAAAATAAATAAAGTGGAAATGTTAATAAACCTTGTGGCTCATTAAACATTTGCATTCACTGAGTATATATCTATTAATTTTAGATGAGACTACATTAGGAAACCTTTGGTATATGAAGGCTGTAATTAAATGAATAATATGTTCAAATTCAATACAAAAACATCTTCTTTCATATCTTCTTACTGACAATACTAAGAAATGTCAAGGAACTGAAAGACTTAAAAAGTAATGATTAAATATGCAAATATAACACCTCTGGTGTGTTATAAAGAATTAAAACTTAGAAGATATGTCTACATGGATTCTCTTCTCAACACTTCTTACCTTCTTTATGTTTTTAGGACAGGGTCTACAGTGTCTACAGGGTCTCACTACAGAGATCAGACTCGTAGTGATCCTTGTTTTCAGCCTCCCAAGCACTGGGATTACTGGCACGTGCCACCACACTCGGTCTCAATCACTATCTCAGCGTGCCCTGGGGATGGGTCCAGCGTGGCACACTGGAGATTGAACCCTGGTCACTGCACTTTGCCTAAAACACTTATTACCTTCTTAATCTACTTTAATCTCTGTAATGTCACCATTTTATTAGGAAAGTGCACTTGTCTCTTAATCCATTTTATCATTCTGCTTTATTTCTACATTGGATTTTTTTTTTTTCCCCCGGTACTGGGGTTTGAACTCAGGACCTTGCACTTGCCAAGCAGATGCTTATGCCTCTGAGCTATATCCCCGGCCCTGAAAATTTTTCCATTAAATTCTTTCCTCCTTCTATTACAATGCTATTGCATAATTTCCAAATTATCCTTCTTTTCCTATATCTTGAAATCCTTCCCAGTTGCTCACCCTAAAATGCACATGTAAGTGCTTTATTTTGAGAGTCATGTTTCCTGCTCTACCTTGAAAGGCAGTGTAGATTATGGCTGCATGCGCGTGGGACAGGGAGTGCTCGGGGCCTGCGTGTGCTAGGGTTGCCATGGCGACGGGCCGCAAACTGGGTGTCTTCAGCAGTAGCAATGGATCACCTCGCAGTGCTGGGTCTAGGCATCTGAGGTTGAGGTGTGCAAGACTCGTTTTCTTCACGGGCTGTAAGGAAGACTGTCCCATGCCTCCCCCGGCTTTGGGGGTCTGCCGACAGCCCCCACTCAGTGCCTTGCAGATGTGTCGTTGGGTTTCTTCCTTCACAGGGGTGTGGCATCTCCTTGTGCTCATGTTTCTGGGTCCAAGGTTCCCATTTCTAATCATACTGAGTTAGGGCTCACCCTAGTGGCCTTGTCTGAACATAGTCATCTGCAAAGTGATTTCCATATAAGGCCATGCTTACATGGAGACTAAGACTTCCATATCTTTTGGGGGACATGATTCAACTCCTGCCAACTTAGAGCTAACGTAGTTACTGGGCATCTGAATAGTTTTGTAGTATGTTAGTATTACATTATGTGAAATTAGTCATAACCTATTTATAATTATTGCATAGTTATACATAATTCTAACTACAGTGTGTTGCTATCAATATAATTTTTGGCAACATTAAGATTTATAGAACTTTCATTGCTGACAAAACCAAGCGTTACCAACAGCATTAACCCGTGTGCATGCCAGCCAGGGAAGGGACAGTGACTGTGGAATCTACCCATAATGGGACACTGCCCAGCTACAGGAAGGGTGGTTTCTTCTCCTTCACAGCAAAACGATGGCACAGGAGGGCACATTAAGTGAGACAAGTCAGACATGGAGGGACAGCACCTGCTCTCACTCTTGTGTGATGCTAAAAAGTTACCTGGATGTGGAATGGTGACCCGTAAAGCTTGGGAAAAGCATGTGGCAGGAGAAAAAGAGGGACACCGAGTACTAAGTGCATATTTTATTTTAATATCTACTCTGGGAGTCAGAGACGACACGTGACCAGAGCTGAAAGCACTGAGTGACTGAGCATTTGGCAAAGGAGAGCTGCCCTCGGTCCTCTTCTCATGGCGACTGGTGAAGGCTCCTTTCAGAACTTCATGATACACAGCGTGTACTGTCAGGCATAAAATCACTAGTGAGCAGCAGTGGAAGAAGAGTGCGTATGACGCCTCTCGAAATAACAGGTTAGCGTTCCTTCTGAATGCGCCCTGCCTATGCAAATATGGGAAGAGGGAAGCGGAAGTTCTGGATATCTCTCATTGGCAAGGAAACCTGACACAGCCATGCCCGCGCATGGCAGTGTGGTAGCACAGGCTTAGTGGGGTCGTCGCTGTGCCTAGAATGTCCAAAGAAACTAGGACGCATTAACATAACTCTCTAGAATACACCTTACAGGCTTTGAAGTTAAATCAGGCTCCAGATCAGATGGGGCACTTCACAGATGGGTCAAGGGAGTTTCCTTTTCCTCTAGATGCCAGACTCACCCAATAGAGAGGCCCGGCACCGTGGGGCAGAGACTGGGCATGATTAAAGGTAACTGCACACATCATGCTTCTCGCTGGGTTCCATCACTTCCTCTACCCTGGATTGAGCAGCCACCAGTTCTCCTGCCACGCCACATCTGTGTCATGATGGCGGCGTGGGCTTTGTTATAGGCCACACGTTGGAGGAAATGTGGCGCAAGTGGAGGTTTGGGGGCAGAGCAACCAGCAAAGTGTCCTTTCAAGTCTTTGTTTGAGAGATAAAGACTTAAAACAGCCAAATAAAGATAATACTTAGTGACAGTATTAGTGTTTCACCAATGCAGACCAAATGACCACAAGTTTAGTAGCTTAAAACTTAGAGCTCCTGTGGCTCAGGAACCCGTGCAGCTGAGCTGGGTCCCTGCCCAGAGCCTCGCAGGCTGCATTTACAGCCTGTGCTGGGCTGTGTTCTGATCTAGAGCCACAGCGGAGAGGACCTGCCTCCAGCTCATTCAGGCTGTTGGCGCTGTTCGTTTCTGCAGAGCCACATGGCGCAGAACCCTTCTTCCTGCTGACTGGTGGCCAGTGGCTGCCCACAGGCCCTGGAAGGCAGGGGCAGCTCCTAGAGCCCATCAAAGGCTACTTTCCAGAGGATTTCTGTCAAATGAGCTTATATTCGTTAAGCTCATGGGAGGCTCACTTCTCCTGGGTCTCTGGTATCATGACAGCCCGAACTCTATTAAGGACTTTGTCTGTCTGTCCATCCATCTGTCTGTCTGCCTGCCCGTCTGTCCATCCATCCATCCATCCATCTATCTATCTTTTGAGGCAAGGCCTCACTATGCAGTTCAGGCTGGCCTTGAGTTCACTTTTGTAGCCCAGGCTGGTCTCAAACTCACACTGATCCTCCTGCCCTAGCCTCCCAAGTGCTGGGATTATAGGCATCCATCGCCATGCCCGGCTCACTTGTCTCTCTTTAAATCAGGCCCTCCTAGGATAATTGTATAACTATTAATTCAAAATCATCTGATATTGGACTTTATGTGTGCTGTATTTTATTAGAAGCGAGTTTCAGGCCCTGTGTGTGTGTGTGGGGGGGGGGGGCTGCCCCACTTAGTGGGGGAGTACATATCAGGTATGAACATCAAGGAGGGGTGATCAGGAGGCTGCCCATGTTCTGCTACCACATTCACCCCCAGAGAGCTCAGGAGGACATGGTAGCGCTGTTCCAGTTGTACAGGATTTGCTGTCGTCTTTGACCAGTAGATTTTCTGTCATCCTTTCACAGGTGTCAAAATTAAGACTCAGGACAGTTAGACAACCAGGCTGTGGTCCCTCACGTTGGAAGTGGTTGTGCCAGGTCTGTCTGAGTACAGATGCTGCACCCCTGCTACTCCGTAATGTTGCATATTCTCCTGTATAATTATCAGAGAGCCAGGTGGAGAGCGGTGAGACAGAAGGCTCAGGGAGAAGAGTCGTCTCTCGTTTTCCACCATGGTGTGGGCTGAACTTAGGTTTTTACTTAGTGCTCTTAGTCCTGGATGCACACTTAGATTAGAATCACTTGGGAAACATATCTGTCTGTCTGTCTGTCTGTCTAGATATGTATGTATTTTTAGTACAGGGTCTACAGGCTCTCACTACACAGATCAGACTTGTAGTACTTTTCCTGTTTTCAGCCTCCCAAGCACTGGGATTGCAGGTGCACGCCACCACACCCAGTCTCATTCACCATCTCAGCAGGCCCTGGGGGCAGGGCTGGCATGGCACACTGGGGATGAAACTCCAGTCCCTGTGTCTCCCTAAGCAGGTGCTTTAATCTGCTGAGCTATCTGGCCAGCCCTAGGAAACTTTGAAATATACTAATTCTCAGGGTTGCCCTGATCTGATAATAAAATAGAATTATCTGTGGTATCTGCCTAGTTATTCTGATGTTATTATAGCTTATCGATAAATATTATGAGTAAAATGTTTAGCTTGATCCAAGAATTGAATAAATAGTACATTGGGAGAATATTTGAAGGTGAAATAGGCCATTTTGGAGGCTAGTGTTTTTTCTATAAATCAACATGTTTCAGTAAAAATAATCTAGCTGCTCAGCAGGAATGTTATGGAGAAACTTTGAGAATCAATGTTTGGTTGGACAAACATCTTTCTCACATATCTCTGACCTTGAGTGTAAGCACCGGTGTTATCCGTGCTCTGCGGATGCTAAATGCCTTGCGCTTCAGCTCGCAGCATCTCCCGCTTCACCGTTTTCCTGAGTTTGTGCCCCTGTGTGTGCGTGCAGTTTTCTTCCAGGAGAGTCACTGTCCTGGGGGGAGGAAGGAGGCCTTTGTGGATGTGATCCTGGGGGCACTGGAGGGTGCTAGGCGGGCTGACAGACCCAAGAGGGTCCTAGATACTTCATTTGGAAAGCAGCTACGCCAAAATCATAACCACTTACCAAACTCCAGGAATCCCCTTTCTTCTTTTACGCCCACCTCGGCTATCATCATTTGCATTTTTAAGAATGGGCGCTGGTGTGGTGGCTGATTCATGCAATTTGTTTTAACTTGGCTCCTGAGCCCACTCCATTTGCCTATTTTTATTTCACCTTTTGCATTGTACACTACCAAGTGTGCTGCCTTTATCATTTTTCTTCATTTGAGCTCCTTGTCTATTTCCTTTACAAACTGCTGAATGTTTCTCAGCTTGGTCTCCATCCCTTTACACCTGCAGGTGCTCAGATTTCACGAAGTTCAGATTGGCCGCGGATTGGCTCTATTGCTGAGTCAGCGCCTTTAATACCTGTTGCTCTGAAATCCCATTGGCTTTTCCAGTACTTTCACTTTGATTTAAACATACTTAAAATATGCAATGCAGAATTTAGAAATTTACATAAAGTAGGTGATGAAATACTACATTTTGGAAAGTGGTGGCTGTTACTATGCATTAAAGGGATTTGGGAAAGCTTTAGGTCCAGCCAAGTGTGTTTTCATCGTGCTGAAAGCAAATTCTTGGGGCTGATGAGTAGCGCCATTTAAGGAGTGCCGTGGACAGGCAGCTACACGGGCGCAGTTAGGACAGAGTTCCAGGGAGCGGAGGTGGTTGTTTCACAATGCTCGCTCCGCTCTTCACATCTGTTAAACCGCAGACAGCACCGGAGTTGAGGGGCTGTTCTGCGTTCCAGCGGCTGCTCCTCCATGAAGTGTGGTCTCACCTTGGGCTCTGTGTTTATTTTTTGAGGAGGCTTCAGAATGGGTTTGAAATGATCAGTGAACTGGAGCCTCCGTTTCTTTGCAAGTACATATCCCATTCAGTTCCCATGCATGCAGGCACGCCCCAGCCTGAGGAAGCAGTCACAGGAGGTGAAGAGGACGGGCGGGACTTCTTCAGGAAGAACCCAGTGCACCACTTGGCTGCTTCACAGGGCTTCTTGGTTGCTGTTTGAGATCAGACGGTGAACAGAAGCACAGGGAGGCAAGCGTGTCCTTCGTTTGCTCAGATGACAAGATGACCTTGGATATGAGAAAGGCAGAAGATGGAGGGAATTAATGACCGATTCAGAGTTCTGAGCTCTGTCACACACCTGTATGACTTTGATATTGCTGTTTTATAAATTTTGATGAAGTGCCTAAGTTTTAGCACTATGCTTTTCTGCAAAGTGCTTTGTTTTTATCTTTATGCTTTTCCAACAAATGTGAGGACAAGTTCTCCTGAAAATTTAATTTTTACTGAATCTGTTCTCTTTAATTTTAATGCCTTCTTTGCTGATGATGAATGAAATTGTGTCCTCAGCTTTGTCCTCTTTTCAAACTCCAGGAGTGCACGCCTGGTGGTCAGTCCAATACCTCCACTTTTATTATTTATTTGTTTTTTCTATTTTAGGGAAGGGTCTGCAGGGTGTTCAGGGTCTCACTACTAGATCAGACTCGTAGTGATCCACCTGTTTACAGCCTCCCAAAAGCTGGAACTACAGGCGTGCACCACCATGCCCAGTCTCAATTGCCGTCTCAGCGTGCCTGGGGAGCGGGGCAGGCACAGCAGGCCCAGGGATCTAATATTTGAAATTTTAAAAGAAGTAGTTGGGGAAACCTTGTTGAAAAGATGAAATCTGAGCAGAATATGCAAGTGCATTTGCTAAAATTAGGATTATGTTTTGATTCAATCTCGAAGGGAAAAAGCATGTTAGATATATTATTTTTTACAGAAACACCAAAGCAAATCTTATTTTCACAGAGCTTGTGCTGCGTCAAGGAAGGCTGGTATATAGGAGAGAGCCCTCCTGGCCTAAGCCCCAGGGAGTACCTGGGAAATACTGTGTATGTAGTGCCTTGCAGGCTTGTTTCAGTGAGAGTGAGGGTTTGAACCAGGGAATCTTCCAGAAGGTTTGCTGTGAATGTTGGGTATGCACATAAGGAGTCCCAGTCTTTCTCTCCCTGATCTTAGTCCTCCATGGTGTTCTCTCTATTCTCAACAATTGCTGCAGCATCAGTGGAAAATGGCTGGAGTGGGCAAGGGTGCCCCATTTCCTAACTGGACTCATATTGGAGAGGAAATGGTGATTGAGGGACAGGGAGGACACCACCAAAAAGCCAAGGAGGACACTGAAGCAAACTGTCAAAGCCAGTGGGGGCTCCAGGGGGAAAAAGTGAGGAAAGAGAGAGGGCTGGATAGCCAGTGACTAAGCCGTACCCTCCTCTAGCTGGTGGAGGAAAAATGGCTCAGGTGCTTCTCCTTGGTCTTATGTACCCCGAGAGATTTCTTCCTCTTTCATCTTAAGGGGAGCCCAAGGATCAAGGTCCACTTCTGTAGCTGCTTCTATAATGTCTTCTGTTATAGAAGCTGACCCTGGGTCCTGGAGGAATACAATATGGTGGCCTGGCTCCTCCTCTGGAGACACAGGTCAGAAGCCCTGCATCATCCTCAACTCAATGTGGAAGCTCTATGGTCTGAAAGTATGAACTTTACCAGCAGTTTAAAGATACAGATAGTGGAGTCATGGAGATAGCTCAGCGGTCTAAGCATTTACCTTGGCAAGTGCAAGGACCAGGTTCAGGCTCCGGTACCACATGGTGTGCCGGCCCCGCCCTGAACAGGCTGAGCTGGCCACTGAGACCAGGCATGGTGGTGCACACTTATAATCACAGCACTAGGGAGGCTGAAGCAGGAGGATCACTATAAGTCCAAGCTGCGTAGTGAGACCCTGTACAAAACCAAACCAAAACAACAACAAAAAACCAAAGTATCCCCTTCTCCAAGTGTTGCTGGTCTAGAAACAGCCACTAAGCTTGCATCTGGCCTTTTTATAAGGAGAAATTTTGCCAGTGTCTCATGCTTTGAGAGCTTTCACCATCATTTTCTTTTGCCTGGCCATATTCTGGTGGAGCAGAAACTTGACCTTAGCAGAGCCTCTACTGCCGTACCTCAGGGGACTGTCCCACCGAGTCCAAAAACTACTGCTAAATTTTCTAAGCACCAGGAACCCCTGGGTCAAAATCAGCCACTTCCATTTGTATTGTTTTTGCTGATGGAGCCCACAGCAAATGCACTTACACCCAGAAACACGTTGAGCGCTGATGTCTTCTTGAATGGGAGTAGCAATGCATTAGCACGTCCACCCACAAGCACCCAGAACTCAGTCCTCTTCTGACAGGGCCATTTGTTCGTTGGCTACGAGACCTGATGTGAATCAAAACAGACAACTCGAGAACAAGGTGAGAGTGAGAAGGACAAAGTAGCTGACTCCCTGCTCTGGGCTTGTGGGACTGTAGCTGTCAGAGCTAACATGGCCTTTGGAGACAACCTAGAGCTCACAAGTTGGTGACTGTAGCTAGCAGATGGATACCTGGGCAGATACAGCAATGCGTAACATGTGTTCCCAGGTACCCCTTACTGAGAGAAGCAAGCACAATTTATCGTAATTTATCTCAAGTCCTGATTGATGGCAACAGGAGAGAATCTTCTGCTTATCCTGATGGCAGGAGTTTTACTCCTAGACTGTGGGAACACACTCCCCAGAATTACACACGCAAAACCGTAATCATTTCACCATGCGAAAACTTTGCTAGTTGGAAAGCGAGCAGTTTATGAGTGAACTTCCCTCCCTGCGGCCTCCACACGTGCCCAGGTTGTCTCTGACAGCAAGTACCATTTGTTCAACCAAAGGCAGAGGAACTGAGCTCTGTTGCCCTGTGGCCAGCTGTGCCCTTGGGCAGGTGGAGGTCAGTGCTGCAGTGTGTACCCTCCCAAGCCTCAGCTCTTCCTGGAGCAGGACACCAGCCATGCCTCAGCCGTACCCCACCTCTCCAAAATGCTGTTGCCCTGCTTGTGGGTGTCTCACCAGAGGGCATGGTGGAGACCCAAGTAGTACGGGATGGAGCTGAATCCTGGGGAGGGAAATGCACTGTGTAGACCCCACACTGGCACCTTAATGCTTCTGCAGAAGGCAGAGCCATCCCAGCGTGACTGGCCAGGAGCCGTCCAAAGTCAGAGTGGAATAACTCCATACCATTGTTAAGGCGCAGACATCCACGTGTGTGGAAAGGGATCACAGATTGGTCTGACCCAGGCTCCACGCGGAAGTGGATCTACGCAGCTGGCTTCTAGAAGGAGCGCCCTGTGGGAATCTTGATACCCTGGAGTGTGAGACCCTCTGGTCTCCAAATAGAGCACTGAAGACACTGCTCCAGAAGTTGATCTGATACTGTAGCCTGCAACCTTTTCACCTCCGCTGCTTGAGTTGCTTGTTTTGAGTGAAAGCTATAACCTACTTCACTCCATGTATACGTTTCCTTTCATAAACTTCACCATTGAAAACAACAAGGCTTCCCCATTCAAAATTCTTTCTTATTCCAACCTAGTCTTTCTTCGTATTGGTGTTTACAGCTCATCTATGTCCTCCCCTGAATCTGCACTGTGTGTGCCTTCCTGTGGCTTTCTCGTTGAAGCAGAGCACTCTTCGCTTTCTTATCAAACCTCCTCAATGGGAGAGCCTCGTACTACAGGAGTTGGTCTCCAGTCATCTGTCAATGTCCTTTTGCCTTTAAGAGCTCTCTTTTTTTGGGAATCTATCTATCTATCTATCTATCTATCTATCTATCTATCTATCTATCTATTGCAGAACTGGGGATTGAATTCAGGCCCTTGTGCTTGCCAGGTAAGCATTTATTCCACTGAGCTATCCCCACCGGCCCCTTTAAGATCTCTTTACCCTTGGAAGGTGTCTGTACTTACAAACACAAGCCCTCCTGTGGGGTCTTTGGAGCCACTGCTCGTGGGCAGCCAGGCCACCCTGCTGACCCCATGTGGGGTGCTGTGCTGCTTCCTCAATAGGCCTTTGGACGGTGTGATCTGGAGGGTTCGCGATAGCCTATCAGCTAGTAGTCTGTTTGAGGACAGTGTTAACAGTGCAGTCAACTTCTAGCAACTACCATGTTTCCCTGAAAATAAGCCCCAACTGGAAAATAATCTTGAAAGCTAGAGGTCAAAAATGCCAGCCCTGGGCCATGAAGATATCGCAGTAGAATAAGTTCTTGCCTGGCAAGTGCAAGGTCCTGAGTTTGATGCCTGGTACAATAAATAAATAAATAAATAAATAAATAAACAAACAAACAAACTAATTAATTTATATGTTATATGTTATATCCGGGATCCTTAAACAGTAAACAAGAAGGTAAGAGGTCTTGTGAGACAGAGAAAAGGAGGCAGAGGCGGAAGCAGAGGTCAGCTGCTGGACTGCTGGGCCTAGCTGGACCAGCTGGGTTGGTGTGGGAGCAAAGGTTCAGCGGCTACTTGTCACCCACGAGGAAGGTCTCTTCTGTGGGTGCTCTTCTTAAGAACCCCCCAAAAGGATATCTCTCTTCATGCCACCAAAATGTTGCCAGTCAGGCTAGGCTTCTTTTTCTCAACCGAGATGGAAACTGTGTTGGCAAAGTGCAGCTCTGCGAGCACTCCTGATGACAGCAGCTAATGCTGGATGCCAGCCATGGGCACAGCGGCTGCTGCTCACTCTCTGGTGCCAGCTTGCGCTGGAGAGCCTGGGTCCATCCTACCAGGGGTGTGGCTTTTGGTCCTTGCTGGCTGCTGGTCCTGGGACTCTTTGATCTTAGCAGCACTGTTGTTATTCTAAGTAGATTTGTAGGACTTCTGGAGCCCACACTACCCAAGGAATAAGTCACAAACAGGCACTCAAGGGGCATCAAAATGGACTTATTTTAACAGGGCCTGAGCTGCAGCCCTGGGGTGTGGGGGTGTATGGAGGAGCCCTGCTAGACTAACCTTAGACTCTATTATTACACAAGGTCTCTAACAAGACTTCTCATTCTTAATCCTCTACGTACTGATTTTTAAACATTACCCAACCATTTTAATTTTGGGATATGTAGCAACATCATTTGAAAACTCCTGCAAAGAAGAGACAGTGGCTTTTATTTTAAAACAGCTATGATTTCAATGAGAATCATATAGACTTTCTTTAAGTACATGAAGGTTCATAAATTTTGTAGTACATTTAGATATTTGGAATTTCTTTGGAAAATCTATAATTTCTATTTTGAAATAATGTTGAATACACTTTTACCCCCTGATTTTTTCAGGTGACTATATTTGGACTGGAAAGGAGGGAAATTAGTCTTCGTATTCTTCTTCGGTCCTAACCCTAGTTTAAGTTGTAAATTTTTAATGAAAATTTTTAAAATAAATATGAAACTAAGACTTACCTGCTATCATTTGAATATTTGTCCCCTCCAAAATTTAGACTAAGGTTCAAGTGTCCACTTGATAGTATGGGATAAAGAGGTGGGGCCCGGCGGGAGGTGTCCGATCCTGAGGGCTTGCTGCTGGGAATGTGCGGATGCAACCGTTGGAGAGTGAGCTGGTAATCAGAGGAGAGGCAGCCTTTCCTCTCAGCGTGCTCTTCAGTCCTACAGTCTTCTGCCACGCTACAGCAAGGAGGACCTCACCAGGGACGGCACCTTGATTTTCACCTGCCTCGCCTTCCGAGCTGTAAGAAATAAGTTTCTGTTCCATATAACTTACCCAATTTTTGGTATTCTATTATAGCAATAGCAGTGGAACATTAAGACAGAAAATTGATATTGAGTGAGATGAGATAGCAAAAATCTTGAAAATATGAAAGGCTTTAGAAGTAGACAATGGGTAGAAGCGGGAAGACTCCGGAACAGCAGGCGGGGCTAGGAGAAGCCTGGTTGCCTGTGGAAATGGTGGTAATGGTGATTCTGCTGAGGAATCAGAAGAAGAAAACACAGGGGAAAGTCTGGAGCTTCCTGGAGGTGACTTACAGGGTCATGAGCTCAGTTCCAGTGGAAACACAGGTACTAAAGGCCATTTCAGTGGGGTCTCAGGCAGCAGTGAGGGGCAACGTATAGCATGCTGGACTAAAGGCCACCTCGGCTGTACAGCCACAGAAAGCTGGACAGCACTGTGCCCCTGTCCCAAGCCAGGGATGTGAGCCTTTCAGAGCGTGCAGTGATAACAAACAGTCGGCTGTGGCCCAAGGCCTGTAGGTTCACTGCCACTGCCGTAGGTCTTCATGGAAGGCGGAGCTTAATGGGGACAAATTAAACTATCTGGTAGTAGAAATTTAGGAACAATGATGCATGCAGGTGACTCTGTGCGTGCTGTTAACTGCTTATAATACATGAGGAAGCAAAGCAGTGATTTGAAAATGAAATTTATGTTTAAAAGTAAAGCAGAACAGGAAGATTTGTAAAACTGGCTTTGTCAAGACTGACAAAACCTGTTGGGAGAGAACACTGCGGTGTGGCTGAACAGCCACTTACTGCAGGGGTTCACGTGGAGAAAGGAAGCTGGCATCAATGCGTTCAGGCAGTGGGAGAGCAACCATGGGGGCGTCCCAGAGGCTCCCGGGATGTGCCTTCCGCCATGGCCTCAGAGCACCAGGAGGTCAAAATGAGGTCCAGGGGTGGCTCAGGTCACGAGCCGCAGGCTCACTTACCTTTGCACCGTGTTGTAACGCAGCCAGAGACCCTCAACAGATGCTGGTGCTGCGCTCGGGGACTTGGCAGCCTGCATAGCTATAGGAAATAAATTTCCTTCTCTTTTAATAAATGACTCAGTCTGTAGTATTCTGTTACAGAAATACAAAACAGATGAAGACATCATTTATTGTAGAAATTCGGCAACTGGAGAAAGGCACAGAGGAGCTAGAAATTAACCTTATTCCTTCATCGTGCTTTTTTCCATCACATGTGTGGAGGAAATAGAGCCCTGGGAAACCATGATGCTCCCTAGGGGACAGATGGCTGTTGCAGTAGAGTGGCCTGCCCAAGAGGAGACCCTGAGCGCCCTGGCTCCTTTGAGCCAATCTCTAAGCAGGCTAGTGATTTGTTGCAAAACTTCTCCAGAGTAAGTATGAGATCAGCTACATTGGCAATGTAATGTGGTGATTCTATCCCCATCCCTTAAGTCATGTCTCTGCAGCTTTACTTTTCTGTGTTCTGAAAAAAAAAAAAGAACCTAAGTTGTATTCAGACTTTTGAAGTATAAACTTTGGTGCATATACCTGCTATAATAAGCAGTTTCAAATCATGGTAGATTTTATTTCATGTCATCCTTGCACCAGGGCCATGCTAATCTTCTCTGTATTGTTCCAATTTTAGTATATGTGCTGCCAAAATGAATATGATAGTTTTTATTTCTAGCTCATATTATAATCCAACAATGGTTATTGGGAAATGAAGTTCAGAATGAGGCACCTCCTTCAGACAGTCATCCACGGTGTATAACCTCTTTTCATCTTGCAGCCTTTGTTGTGTTTTCCTTTTTTATTTTTTATTTATTTTGCGGAACTGGGGATTGAACTCGGGCCCTTGTGCTTGCCAGGCAAGCGCTTATTTTACTGAGCTATCTCCCCAGTGCCGTGTTTTATTTTTAATCTTTAAGGACTTCTGAGATTTCAGCAGGATGTGTTTTGCACTTGTTCTTAAGATTTGCTGCCTCTGTAAGTTAGTGATACAGAAAGCGTCCTGGACCTTTAATGGCTGTGTCATGAGTGATTCTAATGGCACATGTTCGTATACCTCAGTTGAGAAGATGCTGTGCTAATATAAGAAAGAGTTTTCTGCACGTCGCATGCTGGAGGCACAGCGCTCCTGAGCGTCCTGTGGCTCCCGAGCATGTTACGAGCGCCTACCATGCTCTGTGCAGCGGCCTGGCCACGCTGTCGGGTGTTCTGTCAGCCCCTCTGGATGATCATGACTCAGGGCATCCCGGTATAACTGAGAAGACGCAAAGCTTCTTTTTAACATCTTGATCACAGCAGCATTTCTGTGGGCTTTTGAGAAAATGAAAACATGTCGCTTACACGGATATGATTTATTTGCACGAAACCTGAGGCATGTAAAGCTCCTCTCCACGGGACTCTCTTGTGTGCTTAGAAGCCTCTGTGAACTTTCCTGATACTTCCAAAACACAGTTCAGAATCAATGCGGCTTTCGAAATACGAAGATTCACTTGCCTTCTCCTCTTTATTTCTTCCTTTTTCACTTTCTGCATCTACACTAGACTTTTGTCTGTCCAGTGACAGAGAAAAAACATTTGCCTGTGGTGTGTCAGCCATTTGGAACCTTTCTTTTCCTTTTTTTTTTTAGTACTAGGGATTGAACTCAGGACCTTGCACTTGCCAGTCAAGTGCTTATTCTTCTGAGCCATCCATCCCCTTGGCCCCCACTTGGAACCTTTCTTACCTGCTCTTTAAAGCCTAGACCACATCTTCCCTTCTCTGAAAATTGCTCTGGTCTTTCAGAGAATCTGTTGCCTTCGTCCTCTGTGTTCCTCTAGTATGTGGAATAATACTTCTCTCGTAGAATCACTTGCATATTGCTTTGCTAGTTTTCTTGTGTATACATAGGTATCCTTGATTAGCCTATACCTTCCCTAGAATCAGATGATCTTAGAAATATGTGACCATGCAGCTTGTATCACTCTTGTGTATACCCTGTGCATAGAACTTTAAGAAATGTTAATTGATTTTGATTAAATTTTATAATTATTTTTATAATTGGAGATGTTTCAACTTTTCTGCCAATTTAAGGAAACCAGTAAAGCTAACGTCGGCTGGATATTTTGAACTAAAATGTAGCTTGACTTCTTTTCTTAAAAAAAAACTTTGCTGTGTATTTCATATTAGCTTAGCTTACATTCACATATGTAGCAACTATTGAGAATTGCTTAGTTGGATGACTTTTGTGAAATGGCACAACTTTTAGCCTTTTGTGAATGAGATCTTTTTGCTTTCTAATTTAGCAGAAAGAACTGTCCTGAGAGTGACTTTTCTTATCTTACTGGTCACAGTCTTAACTACTTTGACCTAACTGGAAATTTGGAACTCTTTCACATTTTTTTTTCTTCCTTTATGACATACTAAAAGCCTTATATTTTTTTTCTAGCCATAATAACCAGGAAGTAGTATTTTATAAAATTAAACATAGCAAAGTGATTTTTATAAAAATGTTATGAATATATATTTTTATCTATCTATCTATCTATCTATCTATCTATCTATCTATCTATCTATCTGTATAGTGGTTTGCTGTCAAACTGACAGTTCCTTGGCATAGACACAGAAAGCCACATCAGGTGAGAGAGCAGTCCAGTTGCTTACTCCATCTCTATTTTGATGACATAATGCTATTAAGGCAAGCTTGGATGCTTTCTTTAGGCCTTAGAGTGGAAGGCTTTTTGCCATGGGATGGCATTGGTAATGGCATCAAATCACAGGTGGTGGTGGTGGTGGAATATGACTTCCTGATATGAACTAACATTAAAAACATCAGCTCAGCATTAATCTTATTGGGTTATATGGAAACAAATAGGGCCTCCGTAGGCGTATATTTATACAGGGAGCTTGGGTTCAGAGGGGCTTGGGAACCATGGCCTCCGAGCTTCTGAATCAGCTGCGTGGGACGGCCAGGATCTAGTAACAGTGTGTTGTGCGTCTAGGGGAAAGTTAAAGAAAACTGTGACATTTTTCATTGGCCCCAAAATTTTATTTTATATTTATTTTTTAGTATGAATACTAATTCATTATATCATCAATATGAATACTAATTTATTATGTAGTTAAATGCAGAAAGTGAAAAAAACCTTGTTTTAAGCACAGCTAAGGTAGACACAGAGCTTAGATGCAAAGTAGGGTTTCCAGCTGAGCTCACGACTGTCCCCTGGTGTGGCCTTAGCACATCGTGCTTGGCTGGCACCGGCTCCCTCTAAGCCAGAATTGCCACCACCACCGCGCGTCCGCTGCCTGTGTGCTGTCAGTGCAGCAGGCCAGGGGCTGGCCGCCTCTTTTCTCAGTCAGGGTGCTTCTGCCTTCTCTGGCTTGTTTGTTTTTCTGCCTGGCCAAGCCCAGCCAATCGAATGCTAGAAAAAACTGAGACTAAACCGAAACCCTTTTCCTTTTGATTTGTACCTGGCGCCTCTGCGTGTGCTGCTTGTTTATCTTTTAGATCCTTGCTATTACTTATTCAGGTGTGTGTATCTGGCACCATCGTATCTAGCTAAGTTTACAGCTTATTTCTTAAGCAAAGGAATTCAAACTCCCCTTCTGCTGAAACAACTGTTACGAAAGCAGCACACTGTATGAATATTTAATTGAAAATTCAGGGTGTGATGCAGTTCGTTTCTGTTTCTCCATGGTGTTATGATGTTGCTGTACAAATCGGAACGTAACTGAGCTCTAAAAGTTCCCGGCTTTATTCCCAGTACCAAAAAACCAAACCAAAACAAACAATCAATCAAAACAGAATAAAACATCTTAACATTAATTTAACTCAAACATTAATTTAACTTGTGAACACTGAGTTGTTTTAAATGCACAGGGTTTACAGATGATAGATTAATTTTCATCACACTATCAATTTAAAAAATCACATACTTATTTAAA
>PVKN010005711.1:0-30132 GCA_004027915.1 Capromys pilorides | reverse complement strand
GGGCCAGCTGCCCTGCTGTCCTTCAGGCTTGTGGTGGGCACACAGGCAGTGGAAAGCTGCTCCAGAGTGAGAGGCAGGGCTGCTGTCACAGTGCCCTTAGGGCGTCCCCACGGCCTCAGTCCTGTAAGTACTCACTGTGTGGAAGGAGTAAGGGCTCGGCACTGCATAGCAATGTCCCCGGGGAGCAGTGGCCACTTCTTCCAGCCACACTCACAGTGACGCCCTTGGACCAGAGCTCACCTCCTAGACAGCAAGCAAGCTGGAACCCCGTAAGCCACCCCCCCCACACACACACAGCCCCCCGCCTCTGAGCTCTGGGGACCTCTGAGCCACACTGGGCATCGAGATCTAAACCAACAGCCTGCTGTCAGCTGCTGCATACTAAGGCCCCATCGCTCCCCTTGGTGCTAGCCCTGGGGC
Source organism: Capromys pilorides (assembly GCA_004027915.1). NCBI lineage: Eukaryota > Metazoa > Chordata > Mammalia > Rodentia > Capromyidae > Capromys > Capromys pilorides. The sequence goes on along the minus strand of PVKN010005711.1, from coordinate 29,712 downwards.
CTCACTTTCAACACATGTGCCTGGGGACATTTAAGATTCAGATGCGAGGGACATAAACCAGGGTCTCCTCAGCGGTAGAGAGGAACACGGTCCTCATTTACGCTTCAGTGTGCATAAACCGTGGAAGCAGCCTAGCCGAGAGAAGGAAGCCAGGAGCAGGAGGCCGCCAGCTGTCCGACTCCTCTCACGAAACAGAGCTAGGCAGTGGATCAGAGGCCACAGGAGCTGGGCACGGGGGACGCTGGGAGGTACTGCATAGTGAGCAGAGGTCCTGCCGGAGGGGACAAACAGTACTGGAAATAGACGGCTGTGACAGTAGCCAAAACTCTGCAGATGCAGTTAATGCCATCAAATCATACACTTAAAAACACAAGATTGGAAATTTTATGTTATATACTTTTTGTGACAATAAGACAGTTTTTTAAAAGTAAGAATGGTCTAGCAAATGGGCGGTTCTTCTAGTTTGTCTGAGACAGAAAACTCCACGCTTCTCGCTGTGAGAGCCTTGAAGCCTCTCAGAGAAAATGTGATGAAGGTGTCCCAGGCCCTCTGAGCCCTGTGTGATGTGAAACCTGGAAACTCAACCTGACTGGTTTGCTTTCTGCAGTCTGCAGGCAGAAGAAGAGGGAAAAGAAGAACTACCCGGGCAGGTTACTGCTTTGGGAAACACCTGACGATGGATGGATTTGTCCTCTCCTGGGGGAAGGGCTGCCAGCCAGCCCACCCGAGTCCCAGTGGAAATGCCTCTGCATCTGCACAGGAAGAATATCTGCCAGGGACCTGGGCTGGGAAGGCCATGCAGCTCCCGGAAGGAGCTTCGGTTCTGGTGTCTATGGCGCTGAGGACTGAACCTAGGCACTCACACCAGCAAGCACCCACCACCGAGCCCTGGCCCAGCCCCCTGAGTCACTTAACAGCTGCACAAGCCCCAGTCTCCTGCCCAAGACCCTGACTGGGGCCCGTGAGAGCCAGAGCGGGACCTGGCTCATCAAGGACGGATGAGTCTTTTGGGAAAGAATCTACCCAAGGGTAAGTACCGAGCTTGTGCTCAAGGACAACTGTGTAGTGTTGCACGAGGTTGAGGACGCATGCAAATGCATGTGTGCATGCACACACATGTTCCTGTGCCATCTCCCATCTTTACATAGTCTGATAACGTGGTCAATATCAAAAGCTGTACCCAAGCCAGGCACTGTCCAGAGGACCAGAGTCAGCACATAGGGACCGGCAATTCCACCAGATAGCTCCCTTCCTTTTAAAGACCTCCCTCAATTTTAAATACAGACTGAGCAGTCCTTACCAAAATGCTTCGGACCAGCACTGTTTGGGATTTCCAGTTTGGAATATGCATTTGCATAAACTCCTGTCAGGTGTAAGACCCAAGTTCAACATAAAATTCACGGATGCTTCTGGTCCACTTTGCATCTGTGCCCTGAGGTGGCACCCTGCTACGCTGTGTGTGTGTGGTCTGTGCACTCACGGCCAGCTCCCGCCTCCTGTCTTGCCAACCCTCTGGACTGTGCCGCCCTTCAGGTTTTGCGTTTTTAGATGAGGGATGCTGAACCATACTAAGAAGGTTCATCTTGAAGCTCTGGGACCAAGGGTAGCTCTAGGGTACAATTTTAACACAAGAGTTTCAGGCTGCGCTGTGCACTGATGTCCCAGACCTCCCAACCACACCAGAACTACATCTTTGCTACAGTTTGGAGCCTAACTGTTCCCCAGCAGCCTGTGTGGTAACTACAGCCTGGTCTCCTGAGCGGCAAGAGTAGAGGAAGGGGCACTCTACGTGGCAGGGCCCCAGGGAAAGTCTTGTAGCCCAAGTGTCAGACATCCTGGAAGGGGACAGTGGAGCCCTGTCTCTGCCTCTCCCTCCTCTTTGCGGCCTGGTCACAAGGGCAGAGGCTTCTCTCCGCCACGTTCTCTCACCAGGGTGCCATCACAGGTCTAGGGCAGCACAGCCGCTGGACTGTGGCCTGAGCCCCTGTAACAGTGAGCTGAAGGGATTGTTCTCTCATATGACATTGGTTCTTCCTCTTGGATATCTACATCAGTAACAGACCGGTGTGGGCAAGTAGTGGGGCCAAGCTATGGGCCTGAGCTGAAGATGCACCACCGGGGCCCAGCCAGGAGCTGGCCCTGTTTGAACCATGGGCTGAAATCTCCATGCTCTGAGTTCATGGAAATGCCAGTCTGTGCGCTTTTTATCATTTCCTTTCATTCCCTGCCATGCATTATCAGTGCATGTAATCATTTCCATTACCAAACTGTCAGTGCATGTGGACTCTGAGCTGAGAGCGCCAGGCAAAGTTCACTGAGACCTTGAACAAGAACAGTTGGGAGGAAGCTCTATCTGGCACGGGCAGCACACTTCCTGGGTTCTGAGGCCTGATGCCCAGGGGTTAGGGCTGGGTGGAGCACAGCTCAGTGTTGGTCACGTGGAGAGGTGAGTTCTGGCACGTGGGTTTCTTCACTATGATAGCAAGTTCTGAAAGCATCTTCTGTGTATGGTGGTTTAGTTATATGATCCCTTTGTGTGTGTGTGTGTGTGTGTGTGTGTGTGTGTGTATGTGTGTGTGTGGTACTGAGGTTGAACTCAGGTTCTGCACCCTAAGCTCTATCCCCAGCCCTTTTTATTTTTTATTTGTGAGGCAGGCCTTGCTAAGTGGCTAGGTTACCCATGCTGGGCTTGCTACCAGTATTCCAGCCTTAGCCTCCCTGAGGGCTGGCGTGCGCCAACACACCTGACCACCCATGCAACTCCTGAGATGTAGATGTCGTTGAGAGTGTCGGTCAGAACACTGCTCAGATGTCACAGGGTGAAGATCTCTCCTGAAAAATTACTGTCAGGCTTTCCTCTGCAACGGTCAGAACGTGGGTCAAATTAGCTTAAAACACAAGGAGCACCTATGCCTGTGTTGACTGAGAGGTCCTGGAGATCCAAGTCCTCCCCTGGCATCACGGGGACGCTTGGTCCCATCTCCCGGCTCCATTCCCAGCAGATCTGGGCCACATTCTGCCAGCTCACAAACTCATGGGACAGAGGGCCTCTCACTTTCAAAAGGATCAGGACAACCTGGACTCTGACTCTTTGGGGGAGGGCTGGGTCCTGTGCTTCTCACTGGAGCCCAGTGGCAAGGTCATCCCCCTCCATGTCACACAGCCCGGGGAGGGGCTGGGCTGTTTTCTTCCTTTACTAAGGAAAATCAGCATGCTGCTACAAGATGTGGCAGATGCGATCCAGGAGAAAGAGCTGGCCTGGCACAGGCAAAGCACCCAGCGTAGGCTGTGCCTCAACCTGACCAGCATGGCCCTTCCCTGTTTCTGAAGTGGGCACTGGACAGCCCCCTGGTGCCTCTGCCACCTTCTCAGCCACTGCAGGCTGTGGGTGGCCCTGGGCCTGCTGATACTCCAGGCCTCCCAGAGATGCCTGTATGGAGCTCTAGAGGCCACGCGGCCATCAGGCACCTGACTGGGCCATTCGCTCGCTTGCTCCTTCAGTGGGCGAGCCCCCGCCAGACTCCATCGACGCACACACTGCCTGGGTAAACTTCAGACTCGTGAGGGTAGTTATTCTCTCCATTTTGAAGATGAAGAGCATATGGCAACAGGAAGTTAGATACCCTGGCTGAGCTCACACAGCCAGGAAAGGGCCATGAGCCCCCAGCAGCTGGGGGAAGGGATAAGGCAGAGGACTCGAGAAATCCAATATCATCCTGGAGGAGATGGCACTGGAGCACCCTTGAGGGTGGCAGAGTGAGATGGAAGGCACACTAGAGCCCAGGCACCATGGGCGCTGTCCTGGCATGCCCCCCATTCTTCCACTAGCGTTGCCCCAAAGTTCCTGCTGGGAACCAACTCCGCCAGGCTCTGCCCAACTGGTCTAGGAGGAGAGTACCTGTCTCCTGACTTGCAGGAGGCCAAGCAAGGTCCCCCATTCCCTCAGTGGTTGTGGCAGGCTCAAGGGACACGTGGCCATGGTCAGATGGGTCAAAGTCCTCCCCAGGACCCTGCTGGACCTCAGCTCCCAGGACAGGGGCCTCAGATCTCAGATGCTAGCACTGCCCTTGGCAGTAGAGTAGACACACAGGCCGCAGAGCTGAGAGTCAGCAGCCACACCTTGGGGAGGCCGGCTGCCGAACCCATGTCTCCAACATCCATGTCAGAGCGTCCTGGTGCAGGTGTGCAGCTTTATGGGCTCAGGCATCAGCCTCGAGTCTTCACTGGGTGCCCCATCCTGGAGCTGAGGGGCTAAAAGTCTTGAGCCCCAAACTCTAGGTTCAAGCAAGGTTGCAGCAGGGCCTCCCTCACTGCACTGCTGTCCGGACAGCGGCTTAGTCCTTGGCAAGCACAGAGGCCGAGGAGGGCCCGCCATACCCTCCGAAGCCTCCTGCGTGCCTGCTAGATGCTCTGAGGAGCCGTTGCTGTCTTCATTTGTCCTCCCTGCGGACTTCACCCTGGAGTCTGAGGCTGTGGCAGTGTATCAGCTGAGAGCAGAAGCCAGGCCACAACCCAGGGCAGCGGCACAGGAAAGGGCAAGGGTGAGCCAGACACCACATGGTACCCCTGCGGCCCCAGCTGCTTGGGAGGCTGAGGCAGGTGGATGGCAACTTCGACGCCAGCAATTTAACAAGACCCTATCTCAAACAGTAAGGCAGCTGGGGTGTAGCCCAGTGGAGAGCAGCCTGGGTTTGTTCCCTGGTACTGAGCACATCGGGGGCCTGGCCTCAGAAGTGCGGCCAGGGCAGGGTGGGGCAGAGCAGCATGAAGACCGGTGAGAGCCAGGGCAGCCCAGCACCAGGCCGGGCACAAGAGAAGCTCCACTCAGTCACCCCACAGCCTCGCTTCTGTGCAGGGTGAGGAGAAAGGAGCCCCAGGGAGCCCCCCAGCTGAACAACACAAGCCCGGCCTCCTCACATCTGCGATGTGGCTCTGTCTGACCTAAGTGCCTGATAGCCACCACCTGCTCCCCCCAAGAGCACATCTGCTACCCAGCTTCCACTTTCGGGGGTGGCTGGCTCAGCTGGCTAGTGTCCCAGCTTGCATGGGGCATGTCACGGTGCATATACTGTCCTCACGAGTGGAAACAACAGTGCAGGGCCCCTCCACAGAGCTGCAGGCAACTGTGTCTGGTGGAGTCCCCACAGAATCCCGAGGGCTTCCTCTACAGCCTCCCCGGCCATGGCCTTCTGGCTCCAAGCTGCCACTCGGTGCCTGTGCCGTCCGTGCTGCCAGGAGGCAGAAAACTGGCTGAAGCCTGAGTGGGGCTGACCCTGGCCAAACACAGCGCCCGGCTGCACATAAACAACCCGGGATGGAAAGTGCGAGGAGGAAACGTGTCCAGGGCCTCCGGGACACGAACAGCCCCCACACTCCCTTTCTGTCCCCCACATACTAACACACTCGTATACACTCCTACTAACCTACACACATTTTCACACTCTCTCACCATTTAAGTGTCAATGAATCAGAAACACCTGGGCACTTTCCTTTAAATAGAACTGAATTTTAAATTTATGGGAAAAGAGCTAAAACATATTTGGAGCTTTGGCAGACGCGACAGCTGCCAGCCAAGACTTGCTCCCGGAACGCAGCTCCTTTTCTGCATCCTTTCTTCACCGCCCTTGGCCACTGGTACGGATTCCTGCCTCTGGGGCTCAGTCCACTCCTCAGCCTGCTCCTTCCACAGCCCTGGCTCCTCCTCTGGGACAATACCTGGCTGAAGGCTCGCCCTTGTTTAAAGTTCTCCCTCAGCCCAGCCCATGCGTAATTATCGCTCGCCCCTCCCCCTTAGCACGCGTTCAGCCCCCTGCAGTCACTAAGCTGACCCCCGCTATGTTATAAAGGAAAAGGAACTCTTGCGGTCAGACCAAGGCACTGGCCTCTGGTGCAGAGGTGGCACAGCCATGCCGATATGGCCGGTGTCTGGAGCACTCCCACGGGTCCTGCCTGGCCGCTGGCCCTCTTCTAAAGCCACTAGGACTCAATCGTGGGTCTGCTGCCTGAAGACACGCCCACTCCTATCACCTCCCGCAGGCCCGGCCTCTAACACCATCATCAGGTTATCTGGTTCCGTTTCCTCCCCTTTTATACCTGTGAGGGGGCTCAGCGCCTGTGCAGGTCGCTGGGAGGACTCAGCTGGCCAGGCAGAGGACAGAGCCTGTTTCTGAGCCTGTGCTCTCCACCACCTCATCCTTACACTCACCATGCTCCTGTCTCTGCCTCAGCACTCTTCACAGGGAGGGAGGTCCCACCCGGCTCACCGGAGACAAGGATGGGCGAGTGACCCTGGCCCTGTCCTTGCTTCTGGCCACAGCAGCCGGCTCCAGAGCGGCAAGGGATTCTGCACTGCTAGATAAGAGTCAGCCCCTCCCGACCTCACTGCCCGAATGAGGAAGGAAGAGATACTTAACGTCCACTGTGAGTTCTGAGCTGGGGTCGTCAGCAGCCACCTTGCTGCTGCTTAAGAGAGGGTGCAGCATCTACTGCTGCGTGGCATGACCAAAGTTAGTGGCCTGGTGCATCACTCTGTGATTTCTTGCGACTGCACAGATCACAGGGCTGAGCTGGGCAGCTCTGCTCCCATGGCTGTGGCCCAAGTCCCTTGTGTGGCTGCATCCTGCTATGAGTGTGTCTGTGACAGCCTCATCCACTGAGGTCCTCTCATTGCTCTGTGCCGAACCTCAGGGTCTTTGTAACTGGGAAGCTGGGCTTCCTATGTGCCGTGCAGAGAGAAGCCCTGCTTCGCAGGGAACATGCGGCCCCAGAGAGCAAGAAGTTGGGTCCCACTTGCCAGTGTTCAGTGCCTGAAGTGAAGCCTCGGCCAGGCTCAGAGTCGCCATGGAGGGAGCAGCACCCAGCCAAGCACTGGAGAGCAACTCAGGCACCTCTCCAGGAGCCCAGGGCAGAGCTGGGCAAGGGCTTTCCGTGGTGTTTCCGGAGCCCCAGGGGCCCAGTTATGCCTGAAGTCAGAGCTTCACTCCTGGATTTGCTGGTAGAATAAACCAAAGGCAAACAAAGCTCCTCTTTCCTTTTGCCCAGCGAAGCCATTCTGAGTTAGGTTTTACTAACACAGCGATGATGTGTCTGCCAAGCCCGATACTGCTTCCTTAGGCAGCGACATGGCCAGTGTGTGTCTTCTCTAAGAACTCCCAGTTTCTGTGGATGGAACCAGACTTCTGCCCTGATTTACCACTCTTTATCTACAGCACAGTGTGAGGCACTTGAGAACCAGCCAGTAAAAACTTGCTGGTGAAGTGTACTAGCCCATTTCCTGTTATAACAAAGAACCCGAGGCTAGATTAATTATACAGGACATAGGTTTGCTTGGCTCACAATTTTTGAGGCCAGAAGTGCTAACAGCATGGTGCTGGCTCTGGCATGGGGACCCTGGCTCCATTACACCACACAGGTGGGATCACAGCAGAGGCGCGTGGGAGAGGAGTGACCACGGGGCAAGACTGGCAGCTATTCCAGGTCAGGTGTGAGTTTTCATGACAATGCTCTTTATAAACTAAGGAGGATCCCACGGGGACTCTGTAGATTCCTGCTAAGAGCAGCACCTTCAACAGCCTCCCACAAGGCCCCACCTCTTACAGTGTCACACCGAGGACCAACACTGGAACCTTGCGTAGAAAGGACACACCCACGCCACATCCACGCAGTGGTAGTGCCATTAAAACACGACCTATTTCTAGAGGCTGCCTCTCAGGTAGAACTCTCAGAACCAACCAGGTACTGTTGACCTTTCAGACTGCCAGTCAGGCTGGGTCCTCCCAAAGAAGCCACGCCTACTGAAGCCTAGGTGACAGCTGGTCTGTGGGCTGCCCTTCTTGAGCTTCAGATCAGTGGGATGCGCACGGAAGGAAAGGATGCCGAGCACAAAGCTTACACACATGGTGGCTTTAGCAGGTCCATGCACTCTTCAGCACCCTTTTCATCAGAAAACAGAGGCTGACTTCCGTCCCTTGCCAGAGGTGCCAGCCTCTGTGACATGCTTCTGACAACCCGAGTATGTGGCACCCCAATTAGAAAAGGCAACACAACCTCCTCCTGCTCTCCTGTATGCTCAGCTGGGTACCCTACGCCGCATTGTGAGGAACTCTGGGGACACATGGGAGTGCCAGGGTAGACGTTCCGGCCTCGGCTCCTTCCAGTCACTGCCAAACAGGTGTGTGCATGAGGCTTTGGATGTCCCAGCTGCAGGCCCCCAGCTGTCAGGTGCAGAGCAGAGCCCAGCTGGGGCTGCGCGGGCTAAGGGTTCTTGGTAACAAGGCAACAGAAAGTGGCAACAGGCCAAAGAGACCTCAGCCGTCATCAGAGCGTGCTCACCTTTTTCACAAATGGGACAACGTACAGAAGACAGAAGGGATTCGGTGGGGGTGGGGGTGGGGGGAGGGTCAAGACACGAGCCCAGCTCTCGTCACAACAAGTAGTGTCCCTGACTGAGCACTAGAAACTGGCACGACTCTTCCCATACCCCTTGCCTTAGCCTTTCTCTGCAAAGATATAGGTCCGCTGCCACGGAAGGGTGGAGCCACGGAAAGGCAGAGTCTGGGGTCCCTGCCTCCACAATTATTTTCATGCAAAAAAAAAAAATATACCCCACGTGCTAAATGAGAGATCTCGTTATCTGCCGCCAAGTGCACACCTAACAGACATGCTGGCCTTCAGGCTGCTCTGACCCTACCCTCCTGCTGTGGCCTTTACCGTAGGTTTTGTTACCGTTGCCAACACCCAGCTAACTCAGCTTCAGCTCCTGGTGGCCAGGTTGAGAGTACCTCCCACCACCCTGCTCACCACCAGCAAATGCATCTTAGCCTACGCCACCCCTGGTGTCCTGTGTGTCCCCTCTTAGACCTGCAGTCACTGAGCCGCACCACAGATTCTGCAGGGTGATGCGTGGGAGGCTACTCCGAGAAAGGCAGCCCCAGTGGAAAGGCGCAGCCGTGTCTTGTACAGACACAGGGCCGCATTCAGGCTGGCTGGGGTCTGCCCAAGATCACTGGTTCCAGGCTGCCCAGCTGAGGCCCGGGGTGACTGCCATGGGGAAATGAAAAGGTGGGGGGCTCTGATGGACACACTGATACCAGGTCCACTGCTGCTGAGCCCATTTACCTGGATATGATGCAGTGGTGTCACTAGTCTAGGGATCAATGCAAGGCCCAGAGACAGCTGGCTTTGTGGCTGCTTTAAGCTAAAAATATGGGAGTAGAACTACTTTGAAGGCAGTGATATGCAATGTAACAACCACTGTTGAATTCCTATCATTTTGTTTTTTTAAATTCTGCATTATTTTTAATGTTTTGTAATTATTGTCTTTAAAATTTTTTAAAAAATGAAGTGGACACAGCATTTTTAGAAGCAGCAGCAGCAGCGGAGGGACAGCAGAAGTGACCCCACCTCAGGCCAAAGGCTTCGGGCCAGGAGACCCCGAAACTGCCTGAAAAACTGAGCTGCTGAGATGCAGACTCTGGCTGCCTCCCCCCCCAACCCCCCCACCGTGGGTTTAAGCTCCCTAAGACATAGCCTAGGACGGCATCCATACCCATAGCATCTCTTGAGTCATCTGGTAGCCCCTAAAGTCCCCCACTGCACAGACAGGAAACTCAGTGTCAGACATTCAAAGGCACGCAGAAAGGGCTCTCTGGGCCTGACATTTAGCCCTGTGTGCTGAAGCCTAATTCTGACAGGATCAGGGTGCGTGTGTGGGAGAGTTCCTATGCAATAATGAGCATGGGGCACCCAAGACCAGACGGTGTCCTCCTAAGAAGGCGGACGAGACCAAGACTGAGACCAAGACGGAGACCTCGGTGTCTCTCCCAGGAGGCCTGCAGCCAGGGAGGGGCCTCTCAGAGCCCAACGTGCTGCCACCCTGGCCTCCGAAGGGGGCGCTGCGAGGCTCCCGCTGCCACCAGTGGTCACTGCACTTCCCTGCGCAGCTGGGTCTGGCAGGGGGAAGAGCCCGGCAATGTCCGTGGGCCTCCAGTACCAACTTTCCCATCTGTGAGAGCGGAAGTCAGCCTGCACAGCGCAGGGAGGAGGGGCCAGACCGCGCCTGCCATGGTGGCCGGGGAACCAGGCTCTGTGCAGTCTGCATGAATGAACCCTCACCTACGTGGTAAAGCACACGCTGTGCACACTGTAGCGCTTTAGCTATTCCTAAGCGCACAGTTCAGCAGCATTAAGGATCTTCACAATGTCCCGTGACCCCAACTCCCATCCATCCACCTCCAGGACTGCTCATCTTCAGGTACTGAAACTCCACCCTTATTCCACAGTGATCCCATAATGGCTGCAGCCACATCCAGATGTCCCCCACAGCCTTATGAGGTGGGTGGGGGGAGGCAGGGCTCTTCAGAGGCGGCTGGGTCTGGAGTGTGTGGTGCTGGGGACAAGGGTACTAACGCAGTAGTAGGTAAAGGGAGAGGCAGGTGGCAGCTGCTTCTCTGCTTGCTGCCTCCTGCCTGCTTTGCCATGCCATGAACGGTTTCTCCTCTGCAGGTCCTTCTGCCACGCTGCCCTGCCTTGGAGCCAGCCAACTATGGACTGCAGCCTCTATAAACTCTGAGCTATATAAACCTTCCCTCTTTCCCTTCCCTTGCCAAATAATGTCTCTGAAATAACGCGTCTCCGCAACAAGAAAAGCAACCCCGAAATGCTGCCCCATCCCAGCTCAGCCCTGGCAACCTGCACTCCGCTCTGTCTCTAGGAATCTGGCTCTGTGGCTTGCCTGAGTGGAACTGCAAGATACCTATCTCCTCCGCCCCTTTATTTTTTTGTCTTATAGAGGCAGGGTCTCACTATGCAGGTCAGGCTGACCTTGAGCTCACTGAGTAACCCAGACCAGCTTCAAACTTGCAGAGATCCTCCCGCCTCAGTGCCCGTGTGCTGGGATGACAGGCATGCGCCGCCTGTCCTTCTGTGGCCACCTTCTCTCGCTTCGATCATGCCCTCGATCTTCAACCATGTGGAAGCCTGAAGAATTTCCTCCCTTGCACAGACTAAACGACACTCCTCTGTCCCCCTGCTGCACTGCACATCCCCATCTATCTGTACGCCAACATGTGGGCCACACACGAGCCAGGTGAGCCGAGGCGCTGCTCCTGCTTGGGCACTGCGTGGAGTTCGGTCTTGGAGCTCACGCCCTCGCCACAGACATGCAAGGAGGCAGAGGACAGTGGAGGCCGTGCCCACGGGGCCCAGCGCTTGCTCTTCGTTTCCCTTCTTGCTTTCTCAAGGACCCACAGTTTTGTGAACAACACTAACATGATGACATAGGAGAATAAAATTTAAAAGACACACACACAAAAGAAAGAAAGAAAGAAAGAAAGAAAGAAAGAAAGAAAGAAAGAAAGAAAGAAAGAAAATAAAAACTATGAAAGTATTTGGCTATTTTTAAAAGAATTCAACTCAACAGACACAAAATTACTGGGTAAACTGCTGAATTGTTCCCAAACATTCCGAGTTTCTACTCTCACCCTGTTGCAGACCCTTGAGCAGCAGCTCAGGCTGGCGCCGGTCCTCTGCACGCTGTGATCCAAATAGCACTGCCTGCAGTGACAGCCTGCTAACTGGCCCCAGCGTGGGCCTCGCCAAGTGCGCTCTGGGACCTCAGTCAGGCCTGGCTGCAAAGCATAACGAAGCAGAGGAGCCAGCAGTTCCACTCCTCGGTGTCCAGGCAAGAGGAGCAAGACAGTGTGTTCCCATAAGACCTTCCTAGCGGCACTGTTGCTAACAGCTGAGCGGGCTCCTCAGTATGTGCACAGCTGCAGGGCCAATGAGCCCGTGGCTTCTCCACACAAGAGAACGGCATTCAGCCGTGAGGAGGGTGAGAGGGTGAGCAGTGGCCCCCTGCTGCCTTGCAGGCCAATGTGCGTGATGTGGGGCTGAGGAAGGGAAGCCGAGGGAGGTTGGTTGCGCGGCGCGGTCACGGTGTGCAGAAGCAGGAGGGCTCGGAGGCTACATTGGCCAGAGGCTGAGAGAGTGCAGGGGCAGAGGGGTAGTGGGTTACAGGAGACAGGTTCTCTGCGGGAGAGGAAGCGCCCCACAAACTCCATGTGATGCTAACAATCCCCGCTGGGTTCAGCTCAGGGGCCAGGTTCCCTCCTCAGCAGCCCAGTACCTGAATGATTTAATTTGCCATTTGAAGTTGGTGAATGTATGAGATATGCATTGTATCTCAATAAAGCGGCTATAAAAACTGAAGCAAAGTTCTGCTGCTATTAAAACAAAGTACTTATTTAAAATCCAAAGAAAATTCTAGACCTGGGTGTTCACCTCGGTGAATTCTTTCAGTTAAGAGCTTAGTACAACTATTTCCAGAGAACAGAAACCAATTCCCAACTGGTTTCCTGAGCATAACCTTGACACCAAAACCTACAAGAGGAGAGAGGGGCTCAGACCACCTCTCCACAGAGCAAAGCCCAGTCTCTCCACAAAAAAGTTAGCAAATCGAACCTGGCTACAGATTAACATATCATGTCCCACCCAACTGGGGCTGCCCTGGGATCGCAGGGTACTTTACATTCTAACGATCTGCTCTGCGCAAGTCACAGTTGTGACAGCTGCACTAGCAGAAGGAAAGGCGCATCACGGTCTCACAAAGGCAGAAACATCGCCTGATGAGTCTGAACGTTTAGAGCCTTTCTTTGTTTCCTGAGCTCAGTGAGGAAACCAGGACACCTGCTCGTGCCAGCTCCACCGGGCCCTCTCAAGGTCGCTGCCAGAACAGGGAGCCAAGGAAAGAGACAAAGGCTTAGCAGGATTGGCAAGGGACAAATGAGGCTCTATTTATAGACCCAGGACAGAAAACACACGAAAAATCTAAGAAGCCAATAAACTACAAGAACTAATAAGTGAATCCGGCAAGGTCACTGGATACAAGAACAATAAGAAAAGTTACCCACAACACAGAAAGCCAATTCTACGCAGAAGCAAAATGTTACTTAAAATAGCATCACAAGATTGAATTCCTAAGAGTGAGTCCTATGGATACATGAGACTTCCGCACTGAGAACTACAAAGCAATCTCGAGTAGACTCCGACTCAGAAGTGGCACACTTGGGTCACAAATCCAAGGCCTGGTGGCTGTAAACACGAATCTATGTTCAGTGAATCTCAGCAGGATTCTTTCAGTTTTGTTTTGCTGTTACTGTTTTAGAAACTGGTAAGCTGATCATAAAATGTGTGTGGAGGGCAGGCACTTTGGCAGATACCCAGCTAGTAGGGAGGCTGTGGCAGAAAGACTGCAAGTTCAAGGCCAGCTTGGGTGACTTAGTGAGACCTCATCTCAAACAATAATCTGAGGATGTAGCATCCTTACCTAGAGTGCACACACTTTGGCTCCAACTCCCAACACCATACAGATTTAAAAACTATTTGGAAATGCAAACGTAAACCGCCAAGAATAGTCTGTGGAACTAACTTAAGAACAAACAGGATCCGACCTCGACATTGAGCATGAGTTTTTGTTCATTAAAATAATTTGGTGCTGGCACATGGAGAGAAAGAAAAGTCCAGAAATAGGCCTGAAATGTCTAAGAGAAAAAAGGCAGAGAGAGCCAAGTGCTGGCAAGGACACAGGAACTGGAATCTCCTGCATGCTCGGCGAGACGGCCACCCTCTTTCAAAAACAATTTTGTACTGTTTGCTAAAGTGTCACATATCCTATGTCCAGAAATTCCACTGTACAAAAATAAACAATAAACACATCTTTCCTCAAAACATACACAAGATGGCCCACAGCAGTGCTACTCAGAATAGCCAAAAATGGATGGTACCCATCGAATAACAGCACACACACACACACACACACACACATACACACACACACACACACACAATAAATCAGTGAGCCACCCACAGCTCTATGCGGCAGTGTGGATGGTTCAGACAAACAGCCGAGCTAAAGGCACAGGGGAATCTGGCGGGAGCTCCTGGTTGCCTGAAGTCTGAGCAGGCCACTCCGATGAGCACACTGTCACATGCCACCCGGGGCACACAGGAGGCTGCCACACACTATTTTTTGACTTATGGGTGTGTCCTCTTGGTAGAAATCATCAAGCTTCAAACTGATCATAATTAGGTCTGGAGAGAGAGCTCAGTGCCATAAGCGCCTGCCTGGCAAGTGGAAGGTCCTGTGCTCAATCCCGGGCACAAAAATGTTGGCATTAAGTGTCATGGCCCTTATCAAGTTCCACTTTGGTAAAAAGTGTTTTGAAGATGAGGCAGGGAGAGACACCCTGGAATGGTGGTGGTGTAGGCTAGCAGACTGTCTGTGCTTCTGGCCACCTCAGGAAGGGCAGTACTGGCCAGCTGGTCACTCTGACCTCTGACTGGGGTGGGCTGGGAAAAAGAGCAGGAAGACCTTTCTGAATGGAAAGGTTGAAAACTGCTGGTGTGGAGGGGAATGTGGGAAGGCCACAGGGAGAAGAAAAAAGAAAATAAAGGGCCAGCGCTGTGGAGGGAACAGGGCCACTGAAGCAGCTCCTGGAGGCGCCTGCCACTGGCAGCCATGGCCACATCTTAATGTGAACTTAAACAGGTCTCCACAAGGGCTGGTCCGGGCCACAGAACCCACTCCAGCAGACGGCTGGGGGCCCGCACCTCCGTGCAGTCAGCACCTGTGTTGGTCCAGGCATCCAACACACCGAGGGCGGAACACGTTCAGGAAAAATGGTGGTGTCTGTCTGTGCATGTGCAGACCTTCCATTCCTAGCCCCTTCTCCACACTATCCAGTGTCACCCCTCAGGCAGCAACCACAAGACGCCTGCAGCCTGCCTCAGCCTCCCCAGTGCTGAAGCTGTGCTTTTCTCAGGAAATGGAAAACAGAACAATTTTAAGAAGCGTACTTTACATAATTTCATTTGCGCTTTTTTTGGAAGGAGGTTGAGGCAGGCTAACTCGTTTTGTTACTCAGGTTTATCTCAGACTCTTTGGCTCCTACAATCCTCCTGCCTCAGCCTTCAGAGCAGCAAGATGGACCTGTGGCACCACTACCAACAACATACATCGTGCATGTGTTTTCTAAATGAAAAGACATCCTACCAAGAAGACTGGAAAGGGGCTTAGGTTTGGTAGGGGACTTCTGAAGAGAACATGGGCTGCGTTGTTTAGAAATGAAGCCACCTGGATACCGTAGAGCCTGGGGTGCAGCTGATGCGTCTGGGGGTGGGGCCAGCTGGAAGGAGCCGCCCACAGCGGGTGGGCACGAACCTGGCCTCAGCCTACCCACCCAGGGTTGCCTCCGCCTGCTGCCCAGTCTGCTGTGGACTGCACTGCTCGGAAATGGTTGGAGGTGCCAAGGCTGTGTGAGCAGAGATTTCTTTGCTGGGCATCTCTGTGGCAAGACCCTCGACTGTCAGGCCACCCACTCACGCCTTACCTCCCCCTAATCATGAAGTCTCTGGGGTTCCGGCTCAGGAGCCAGGATGCAAACACTCAGGCCAGGCAGCATCTGGGCCTCCGCCTACGGAATCCTCTCCCCCAACAACATTCGGACCCTAGAGACACCTCAACCCCAGCGCAGTCTAGCCCTGCCCTGGGGGGAGCTCCCACACCCTGGGACACAGGAAGGGGCCGAAGAGGGCTACTTATCAGTCCCCTGTCCTCCCAGGTGGTGTCCCAGCTCTGCCATGGAGTGGAGCCTGAGCCTCCCCATCCACCCAGAGTGCAGGCAGCCCACTCCTAGCCTGGAGTGCTTTCCCCAGATGCTGCAGTGAGCACCTCCCCACAGGAGACAGCAGCTCCAACACAGAGGACACCAGGAGGGCCTCTGTGGACTGTCTGAAAGGACATTCTCGCAGCAGGTGGCTCGGTGGTAGAGTCTTGGCCAGAATACGCCGGGCCCTGGGTCCCACCCCAGCACCACAGTGGAGGCAGAGAGGTGAAAGACACAGATGGTAGGTAGATAGATACTCTATAGACAATGGATGGATGGGTGGTAGGTAGGTGGTATGTGGTATGCATGCATGCATGTGTGTGGCACGTGCATGTGTGTGTGCATATATGTGCATGTGTGTGGTATGTGCACGTGTGTGGTATGTGCACATTACATGTGTGGCATATATGCATGTATGCATGTGTGTATGTGTATGGTCATGCACATTGCATGTGCACACGTGTGCATGTGTGTACATACACATGTGTGTATGGGTGTGCATGCATATGTGCATATGTGGTATTCATGCATGTGTGTAGTAGTGTGTGCAGGTGTGTGGTCATGTGCAGGGTGTGTGCACATATGCATACATGTGTGTATGTGTGGTCATGTGTTATGCACATATGTGCGTGCATGTGCTTACATGTGTGTGCATATGTGATGTGTATGCATTGTGTGGTGTGGTCGTGTGTGTGTGTGTGTGTGTGTGTGTGCTGTCTCCTGCAGGGAATACATTTCCACAGCAACCAGATCTGACTCCTCTGAGAAGGGACTTTGGCCAAATTGCCAAATGTGACTGATGTGGCCCAGGTACCATTTAAGACCAGCAAGGAGGAAAGAGGTCACAGGCGATGCCTGCGGAAGGAGGAGAGTGCAGGCTGACGGTGCACACAGTGTGGTGGATAGCAGCAAGTAGCAGCCTTGCCCGCTGTGCAGGGCCGCCCTGTGGGTGGGTGAGCACCTGGTCCCTACATAAACTCAGGACAGACGCTGCCAGCTGCTGCAGGTTAATTTCTAGATTTCATTGTTCTTCCTCAGAACCGTCCTCTATCAGATCTGTCACCATCATTTCACAAGTTACAAAAGCACATGTGAAAAAGGAGCCTGAATCCGTGTGCTGCTGTCCCCTCAGTACCGGCTGGAAGTCAGGGCCTCTGCACTGCAGACACCACCAGCTCCTTGTTAGCTTTTCCTTCTGGGCCAGGGTCTTGCTGAGCCCCTGCCCTGTCCACGCTGGGCTCAGGCTGGGATCTGCCTGCCTCAGTCTCCAGGTGCTGCTCACTCTGCATGGGGCTTGTGCTCCTTACCCTCCCCCACCCCCCGCCCTGTCTCCAGGAGCCACAGACCAACTACAATGAGGTCTGCAGGTGCCACCGTGGCTCCCCACTGCGTGGCGGGACAACAATACCAGGGCCACTAATTCTGCTGAGCAAATGAGAAACAGTCCCCAAAGAGGTGAATCGAAACCAGGCCTCCAAGCACGAGCACCTTTTATGAGATGTTGGCTTTCACTGACACGTGGCTACAGACCTGGAGTACTTTGGTGTTTCAGGAGAGGTGCACTGTGTAACAGGGAACCACAGTGTCAGCACAGCTGCGTCATGCACTTATCATTTTCTTGTGGTGAGAAGATTCAAAGCCGTCTCTTCTGGCTATCTTGAAACACGCAGTAAAGTGCTGCTCACCATAGTCACCCTACCATCCCATGCAACCGGAGCTTCGCAGCCCATCGCCCTCTACCCGCAGGCCCTCCGCCTGGCCTCTGGCAGCCATCAGCCTGCTGCACACGTGAGCTGAGCCTCCTTAGGTTTCATCCAAGGGTGAGGCCATGCAGGATGTCTTCCTGTCCCTGTGTCATGGTTTGTGTCTAGCTCTCCCCCAAAGCCTCATGTAGCAATGGGATGGGGACTTCTAGATTTTGAGATTAACACATGATCCACTGGGACTATAGATTTTAGTACTGCTGGGATTATGGGTATAAGTTCTACACCAAGCCTAGGGCTGATAGCCTGAATGTAATATAAAAGAGACAGAGAGACACAGAGACAGGCTCTCTCTTTGTTACCATTGTTGCTATTCTGTTGCAACAAACTGCTGCTCTCTGCCCTGTGCCACTCAGCCTTGGAGTCAGCTGAGTATGGATTGAAACCTCCAGTAACTGTGAGCTGAATAAACCTGTCCTTCTTTCATTTTGGGTGTCAGGTATTTGTCCCAGCAATGCGAGAAGAGTAACTGTGACAACCTGCCTTATTTCACTTGGTGTCCTCCAGGTCCAGCTATGTGGCCATGATGATGGGATCCTGAGGCAAGGCTGGGCAGTGTTCATACATGCTGCTCTCACCTGCACACGCCACTTGCTTGTCCCTTTGTTTACCTGTGCATGCATAGGTTGATCCTGTCCTGGCTACTGTGAACAGGGTCCCAGTGACAGGGAGAAGCAGCACACAGGCTCCAGGCAGAGGGTGTGGGATTGGGGTGGGAGGTAGGGGGAGGAGACTAAGTCATTCCAAAGGGGATGTGATGATAGGATCTGAGAGACGAGTCCTAAGAGGGAGCCAGGAATTTGGCTGAGAAATATGACAACCAGGACTGCGGAGACCCGCAGAGGTTGTGGGGACCCCTGGAGGCTCCTTCCCAAGGAAGGCCTGGAAGGGATGAGGGCTGATGCTGTTCTGAGGCAGGAAGGGCCTGGCCAGCACAGGAGGGAAAGATGGACCATCTGGGGAGAAAGGAGAGGGTGAGAGGCAGCCAAGGATTGATGGCAGAGGTTCTCACGGTAAGAATGAAGCAGGCCTGGGGCTGGGGAGATAGCTCAGTAGAATAAGTGCTTGCCTGGCAAGTACAAGGCCTGAGTTCAATCCCCAGTTCCGGGGGTGGGGGAGGGGGTGGGGGTGGGAGAATGAAGCAGGCCAGGGCTGGGTGGGGCCTCACATCTAGACAAGACAATGTCATTTGTACCCTGGGGGCTCTCTGAGGTGAGCTGGGCCAGAGGAACATTGCTTCACTGGTGAGCTTTGAAGCATAATTCAGGGGACTCTAACTGGGAGACAGCTCCATAGAATAGCCAGGTGCCTCCAAGGCAGAAGGGTCTGCTACAGACAGCCTGGGGCTCCAAACAGGCTACCACAGATAGCCCCGGGTGGCCCCTGCTTCTCCAGCACGAGGATGGGCGCAGTAGCACCAGCCGGCTGCAGACCTAGTCGTGCTAGCTCTGTAATTAGTGAGTCCATTCAGAAAAGTGTGCATCTCCTACTCCTGAGCTCACATGAGTCTCCTGCCTTAGTTTCCCACGTACCTGAGACTACAGATGTATGCCACCACATGTGGCGTGGTCCCCAACATATGGTGGCTTGAGTTTTCCATATCATGATGTACAGAGACATCGCACAGAGACTAGAAACTGTACATCAAATTTTGCACTTTGATTTTTCTCCTGAGGTAGTATAGTACTTTTCACCCCTAAGCAGTGACCCCCAACTGTCTCAGACACTGTGAAATGATGGCCGGAGGCCAACTCCTACAGGGTGAGAGGCAGCCATTGCTTCATGGCCTTTGGCTTCAGGGCTGCACATGCGAAGTCCAGTTGTAACTCGAGTTTTAGTGACCCGTGGGCCTGGGTGTCCGTAGCTCCAGTGTTGCTCTGAGTCCTTTGTCCCTATGGGATTTCCCTTAGCTAGGACTAGGGTTAGGAGCAGATGCCGCACACTGCTCTGAGTCATCCCTGGGAAGGCAGCTCCACTGTGGACATCCCCAACTGTGTGGTATGCACACTCAGTAAGCCGCGTCCAGGAGCTGTGGATACCACAGGGAGGACAGCTGTGCCTGCCGCCCCACAGGCTGCACAGCATGGGGGTCAGTAAAGCGGGGTCAAGACAGTCTCATTTCCCTGCAGTCCAGGGAAGCCCCTGCTGGCTGAAGGTGAACTAGTCCGTGGTGACCGATGCTAGGCATGTAGGGCTGTACTCCGAGGGACGCATTTTGTGCTGAGTATTTTGCCCTTCACACCATCACCACGATCTCTCAAAACTAACAAAAGAACCGCCTGATTCCAGAACCATCTAGAAAATTCTGAGGGGAAAACTTTCCTTTTAGTAGGAGAGGAGAAAAAGGAAACACCAGAGCAGGTGGTTCAGGATGTGTGTCTGCTCTTGGTTCAAACTTTTATGCGCTTTCCAGTAATTTTTCAACATGTATGTACTTACAAAAACCATCCTTTTCTTTTAAATTCCAATACTTCTATAGAATTTAAAAAATATGATGGGCTCCCTCTGGTGGTCACAAGAAATCTCTAAATCTTAAAGGTCAGAACATAGTTAAGTTTTAAGATCTTCATTTATGGGCCACGGTGCATTTGATAATTAATAGATGCAGAGTGGCTACACTATGCCTAAGGAGAAGACTTCTAATTATTTTTTTTCCACTCATCAGTGGGTTAACAAATTGGTTGCTACGGCCACTGCCCCAAACCATGCTCACTAGGGTCCCTTTCAAACGGGCTCCTCTCTGGGGATTCCTGGGTGGGCCCATGGCGTCGCTCCCCCCCCCCCCCACACACACACGTGGGTCTACTCCACCACCAGCATGGCCAGCTGTCTCGTTGTAAGTCGTGTCAGCCTCATGGCCCGTGCCTGTCGTGCTGCGCCCTGCTACGGGGCTCACGGCTCTCAGTGGGGCTCTCCAGACAGTTCAGCAGGGGTCTGTGAACCCTGTCTGTGGCACCATCTCAGCCCAGGGGCTGCCGTGGCGAGCAGGGGGATGGCGCCTGCCCTGTGCAAGCCTGGCTGGGATGGTGTCTGTCCGCGTTCTGCCCTTCAGAGCCCTGCTCGCCAGCACAGCTCCCCTCAGGCCCGGGCAAGGCATTCCACGGGGTGCAGCCTCAGCCCCTCCAAGCCCTAGACTTGCTCTTGCCTCCCCCCCCAAACCAGCCTGGTCCTGCCGCTCACTCGCCTCCCCTGGCCCCTGCTGAGGATGTCAGGCCTTTGGGACAGGGGTCCCCACCGCTGGCTCCCCTGCCCCCAGCCGCTTCTTCTGCAGAAGACCTGACCCTCCCCACCCACCTGACCTGCAGGGTCATCCCTGCTTTTAATTTCTGCAGGACTTTTCTTTTAGGATTTGTCCCATTCTCACTCTGCTGCAGCTCTTGGCCTGTGCCGCCTCTTCTAGCAGCTGGCTTGCAATCGTCTCTCACAGCCCTGGTCAGAGAGTCCCACAGGAGCCGGCACAAGATAGGTTAGAGAGAGACGGGTAGATGGCTGAGTGAGTGGGGAACAAAGGCCTACACAAGCGGAGTGGCAGGAGGAGCCCACTCCTCAGAGGGTTCAGAGGTGGGGTACAAACACAAAAAAACAGCACACAAACCAAAACAGCAGACACAAACTTATTCTTTCAACTTGTATGTAATGGGACACCTGCCTTCTAGGCTTTTCCATCTTGCCACAAACTCAAGTCAGCTGGAGCAGAATGCTTGCTTTTTTTAAGTATCATTTTTAAAATTCTAAAAGAACACAAAAAAGAATTTATTTATTTATTGAGGTACTGGGGATTGAACCCAGATCCTTCCCACTAAGCCATACCCATGGCCCTTTTTAAATACTTTCTATTTTGAGGCAAGGTCTTGTGAAGTGGCAGAGTGCCCTGCTGAGGTCACTTTGGGGACCCTCCTACCTCACCTTCCCCAGCACCCAGTGCTGCATTCTAGCCCGGAGTGCAGACCCTTCCCTACACGTGCTCCTCAGCCAGCAGCTGCAGCGAGCAGGCTGTCGTGGTGGCTCTGTGGCCTCTGCTCTGCTCTGCAACACTTTCTGCAGGCCCTGGGCACAGAGCACTGGGCTGACTGATCTCTCGCGCCTAATGTTCTGTGGAGTGGCACTCCTGCTCAGCTTCCAGGTGTGTTCTTAGCCCTGGACTTTCCCACCTTATGACGCGGCTCTACAAGCACAGGGCACGCGACTTGGAAAGTGCAAGGGGTCTCCGGATAGTAAAAAACACAGAGGGAGGTGGAGAATCTCGCCTTTCTGGAACATTCCTAATCACATGCAGTGAAGGCTGAGTTCTGTGAGCACCCAGTGTGGAAGACAAAAGCCCCCGGCTGTGCATGTAGCTGGCAGACTGCACGGGCTACGCGATTTCCTTCCCCCAGCCCCTCGCTCCTGGGTCTGCACTGTGTCACCCATGTTCCAGGCGGTGATGTGAGGCAAGCCCATCCAGCCTTTGTTCTCCTCTTCCAGAATATTCCCAGCTGCCTGCCAACTCTGAACTCCTCTCCTGACCCCATAGCTCCCAGCTGAGGACTGCAGCTGTTTCTGGGGAGCAGCGCTTGCTCTGGGAAGCAGCACTGTTTCTGTCTGCATGTCAACCCGCTCCATCCCCCGCAGCCCCTCGGGTGGCACTCCTAGAAACGCCAACCCACAGTTGGAACAGAGGGTCACAGTGAAGGCAGGTGACTCAACTGCTGTCACAGGTTGGTCAGTGATAGAGATCATGCTAGGTCGCCTGAAGGCAGAGCTACATCCTTGGCTCACCGCCCCACAAAGTGACGAGAAGGATCTCACGTGCTTTGGTCAAGCCCAGAATCGGTCTAGGATCCCCAGCAAGAACAGTCTGGCCAGCTGTCCCCAGAGCAGGACTGAACTGGTCATCCATGGTTTGTGGTTTCCTAGCCCTTTCTGTTTTTCTTCTCAGCATAGCCAAGTAGCTGCCCAGCTTTCCTTGGGGCAGCCACTCCTCCCCACCATGTTTCTAGTGACCCCGAGTGTCCCCTTGCTGCTGCCTCCTGGGCTCCCCGCACAATCACTGGCCACCCAGGCAGTCACACATCCCAGCCTCCAGGCATGGCCACTGCTCTCAGGGCTCGGCACCCACTGCTCTCAGGGCTTGGCGCCCACTGCATGCCAGGCAGATCAGGGCCAATCCTGCAGATTTTTAAAAAAATTATTATTATCACAGTACCTTTAACTTTCAAGGCCAGGTGGCCCACAAGTTTTGATAATTTGACTTCAAAGTTTTCAGTGTTACAGTGGTGTGAAACAATCACACATTTAGCGGAAAATACCCTTTGAAATTGAAGTCCAACTCTTACCCGGTTCGGACTGTGCGCTATGTGCTCAGGAGGGGCGAACCACGCTCTCCAGGCGCTAGACTCAGGGTCCTGGGCATGCATTTCATGCACACCCAAAGGCACCCAAGGGCGACGCTACGACGTTCAGTGTGCTGGCCGAGCTGCAGGAGCTCTCCGCTCCCCATTTCCGGCCCTGTTTCACCTTTCCAAGCCCAGGAAGCCTGCGTTAGTGCGCTAGGAGTTACCAAGAAAAGGACCACAGACCGGGCGACTTTAGCAACAGAAACACATGCTTTCTTCCATCGTGGAGGGCGGAAGCCCAACTACGGGGCCGTGTGCCATCCCTTGGGAGCCTGTCCTGGCCTGTGGGTGGCCATTGTCCGCCCACGTGTGCCTGCTGTGTCCAGCTCCCTTCTAGCGAGGTCACCCTGGCAGCCCTGCTCATGGTCAGGGCTACGCCCCGAGGCACTGTAGGTTAGGACTTCAACAGGGAGTGGTGAGGGGGCGCGGTTCAACCTGCAATGACCCGGTTCCCCAGTGCTGGGATGGGTGCGGAAGGAAGATGCCGCTCCCCTGGGGTGGGAAGTGGGCATGGTCTGCCTGGTGCAGCGGGGTCCCCTTCTCCAAGGAGAGATCACCCAAGAAAACACTGCCTGAAGTGGAGGCAGAGAGGTCGAGGGGTGCAGAGCCTCTGAACCCAGACGCAGCCGAAGCAGCTCCGTCCCGAGTTGTACCATGCGATGTTTCCTGTGCTGTTTAATTCATTCAGGATGATCACAATATTAACTAATGTTCCGATGCTCGTAGCTCTGAGATGACTAAACCTAAGCCCACCGCACAAGAAGCAGCTGCACCCCAGGGCACATAGAGGAGCTGCCAAGATTTGAATCCAGGCCTCTAGGGCTCGGAGGTACTGGCTCTGACCATGAGAGTCAGACTGCAAAGCGCATGAGCCCCAATGCTGACAACTCAGCTGGGCAAAAAAGAAGCCCCAAAGTGCTTCCCTGAGTTCAAGGAGGAGAGTGGAATAGGCACGGTGCAGCCACATCCACCCAGCTCTTACCACAGCATCCTGTTGGACTTGCTCGTTTCATTGCTAAAGTTCCTTATCTTCCTGTGCTGAGTGTTTAAGTTCAGCTTTATTGTGGCTGTGGCCATGGAGGACAAATACTGCCTCTCGGATTAGGCAATGCTCACAGCTTCGGGCCTTCGCTGGGGTCCTTAGAAACTGCCGTGGATAGGAGGAGGGGGTGCTACCGTGCATTCGCAAGGGGCCATTTCCCATTTCTGCACAAGGTCACATTCAGAGCACTAGGGACCAGGACTGGGACTTATCTTTGGGGGACGCGACTCACCCTGCTGTACTGTCTTCTGGATCAGTGGTGGTGAAGCTACGGCCTGCGTGCCACAGCAGGCTGTCTGGCACCACTGAAAGCTCCAAAAGACTCACCACTACTGTTCTAGATTAAGGATACCAGCCCAAGGGTCCCTCGCTCTCCTGAGGCCCAGCCCCTGCTGGTCACCCCATCACAGACGTGGACCAGGGGACAGTCCATCTCTCCACTGGAAGCCTGCTATGCCGCCTGTCTCAGTGCTCCCTGCAGACCCATTTCACAATGGGCGGCACACGCAGAACCAGCTCCTTCTCT
The DNA here is from genome assembly GCA_004027915.1 of Capromys pilorides. Taxonomy (NCBI): domain Eukaryota; kingdom Metazoa; phylum Chordata; class Mammalia; order Rodentia; family Capromyidae; genus Capromys; species Capromys pilorides. The sequence continues at coordinate 5,344 of PVKN010005711.1, read as the reverse complement.
GGCTTCACTTATCTGCCCATTGCCTGCTAGGATATGACAAAGATTATACTGCTTCCCTTGACCGTGGGAAGGAAATGTGGCTGGGGACCCCACGGGTATCTCAGATCAGAGGGGGCCCCAAGCTGCAGAGGGTGGTTCCTCCTTCAGGCTCCAAGTCTGTCGGGCTTTTTGATCAGAGCCGGGCGTAAGTTCAGGCTTCTGGGGCTGTAGATAAGGCCGGGGCTAGTTTCTCACAAGGGCAGCATGGGCCCACCCCCTGGGGTTTGTGTGGATAAAGGGCTCCAGTCTCAGGAGCTAAAGAGCCCGTTGTGTGCATGACAGGAAAGAAACAGCAAGCATGGACACTGGGCAGAGCACCCTGCTGAGGCCACTGCAGTGCATGCCGGGCCACCACACCTGCAAGACAGCGACACCCTGGGCAGAAGTCCCTGAGACAAGTGCAACGATTCTGCTGCTACAAGCAGCACCTCCCTGCTGGGCAGGATTCCACCCCAAACCCTCTCAGCAGGACAGGGCTTCCACTCTAGTGCTGATCATAATCCCAAAAGGCTTGGAATCCACAATCCCAGCCTTAAGATCCCCACAGAGCAAACCCCAAAAGTCTGGACATTTCTGAAGCTCAAAATCCCTGGTAAGATTGAAATTCCTAAAGTCACATCTCTGGAAACTGCAATTACTATTGAAAAAGAAAAGGAATGCTCCGTACGAGGGGTGGGATGAGAGTGTCTTCAGCTGTCCACAGGACAGTCACCGAATTACCCACCTGCACCCTGAGCCAAAGGCTCCTGCCGACTGGGTCCTGCGCTGTCACTAGACATTTGGTAGTGACCATCTCAGCCTGCTCAGGTTAGGAATCTGACTGCCGAGGAAGGTGGATTTCTTGTATTTACCACTAACCCTACTCCAACAAACTAGGCTCCTCTTGGGCTGACGGGGATGACATCCCCACTTCTGCCAAGCCCTCCAACCCATGATCTCCCTGGGAGCCTTGGAGCCCCTCCCATGGTCCAGAGCCCCTACTGCCCCCCAAACTCCAAAAGGGAAGGCAGGACACAAGGCTGTCTGGGTCATTAGCAAAAACTGACCTCAGAAAGGCCTGCGGGGCCTACACCAGTATTCTCATCATTACTGACATGACTGACAGAAGCCCTCCTTGTTAGCAATGCAGGCCCCAGATTCTGCCCAGCTCTGCCTTATTCAGGACAGGCCCGCTGCCTCCTATCACCTGCTCCCACCTGTCATCTGTCCTTAGCACTCCTGAACCTTCTGTTAGCAAACCACAGGAAGAATCCCTGTCACATGGTCAGCCCCATCACAGGTATAAAGAGAAAGAGTCGGAACAAAAACACTACCCTGGCGCCTTCACTCTACTCCACAGTTCACAATTTCCAGGTGCTTGCTGCATGTCCTCTTTCCTCCCATTAACATCTCAGAGGCTTCCGAAGGCTTGTGCCCATGCAGCCAGGAAGGCTCTCCCACCACGAGACCCCCTGAAGACGTCCTGTCCCCCATACCCCCATCCCCCCATCCTCCCCCCACGATGCTCAGAGGGCCACAGGAGTCAGGCTTCCAGGCTGGCATGTGGCCAGCAGGCCTGACAGTGAGGACATAGGACGCTGCTCGGCTCCCGCGCTCTTTGAACCAGGACCAAGAAGCTCCTTTCCCTGCAGGTGGAAAGCCAGCCACCCTCACTGTCACCATACACCATCCATCCTGGGCAAGGGTCACCGGAACCCTGCAGACACCGAGGAACACGGAAGTCCTTCCTGGTCTACACCCGCAAACCAAAAGAGCCATGACAATTGGAATAATCCCCACAGAGCTCCACATTCCCTTCCTCTGCCTCTACCAAACAACCTCACAAGCGGAGAAGGCCCGTGTTTTCCAGCATCTTCACTCCCAGGCCTGGGTGCAGTGCCAGGCAGTGTTTCCTGCAGATGCTGGATCCCATGGATCATTTGTGGGGGCTGGGGAGATAGCTCAGTGGCTTAAGCACCTGCCTGGCAAGCGCAAGGTGCAGAGTTCAATCCACCATGGGTCATTTGTTTTTCTCCAGCATTAATGAGAGGGACAGGTGGCTGCTGCTCTCTGTCACCTAAGCCTTTACTCCAAGTCTTCTCTGATGCCACCTCAGTTCCTCCACTAAGGCCACCAGCCCAGCAAGTCAGTTCACCTTGCTGGAATCTTTACAAATGAGGCAAGCAGAGAGGGTGCAGAGTCCCAGGATGGCCCTGGGGTCTGGTCGCCTAAGACCCCAGAAGACCCCCTCGCCTTCCTCACCATGGGTGACCTGAGCAGTCATGACTGCCACAGAGAGAAACACCAGGAGCCCAAAGGGCCACCTCCACCTACCTGGGGGACAGACACACTCCGACGGGGCTTCCCGAGCAGTCCGCAGCTTGGCCAGTCCATCCAGCTTCTAGACAGAGAGGGAGGGAAAAGGAAAACAGCAGTGAGTTTCTAGCAGAGGAGTACAAACGGGAGGTGAGCAGCAGCCAGGTTTGTAGTCCACAGCAGCAGTGGTATTTTCCAGAACATTTCCCCACAGTCATTAAATTCGACGGGCGATTTTATGAGGGGAAGAGCAAAAGCTGACATCCAGCAACTACTGAAGAGCCCTTGAGGAGAAGGCTCCTGTTTCTTGCTCTGTTAGAAGGTGTTCAAGGCAACTCTAGGCCACATCACAGCAGACCAGCAACCTGCAGCCCACGTGGCCACACTGTACCTGCGAGAGGGGAGGTGCAGGCTGAGCAGGGTACACTGAGGTGGAAGGCTGGTGGCACCGCCCTTTGAACTCCCCTGATCTCCCCATCTACTGCCCCCACAGCTGCAGTCCCTGCCTGAGTCCCAGGATGTGAAGGCCCTGCCACTTCAGAGGATGCAGGGTCTGTACGTGCATGCAAGCAAACGTGCATGTGGACGTGCACGTGTGTGTATGTGCGTGCGTGCAACAATTCTGTTCGGTACAATTTAACAAGAGCCTACACATGCCTAGAGCTCTACTAGAATGTGGGCAACAGAAAAAGAATTACTGAGGAAGCAGAGTTAAAGGTCACAGCTGCACCACAGTGGGAATCCCAGGGAAAGACCACGGCCTAGTCTGACCTCAGGGCAGCTTCGGCCCTGGTGCTGAGATTGGAACCCAGGGCCTTCTGATGCTAATTTAGCGCGCTTGGACGCTGAGCTACATCCGCCCCAGGGTGGCTTCTGGGGCCCCAGTCCCTTAAAGGAGGGATACAAGTTTGGGAAAAGGAGGATATTCACCTCAAATCCCCAGATCCAGGTTTCAAGGAGTAAAGTGACCGACCCATCGCCCTGGGACGTGCTCCGGACAAGAGTCATACAGCGATAACCTTTCCAGTTTTGCATGCTAGAGGCCCAAAGCACAGTCTTGCACATGCGCAGGCGCTCTGCTGCCGAGGCGCACCCCACCCGCAAGCCCCAGGAAGTAATGCTCAGGTACCGTTCAGAGGAAGGGAAAGGGGTCTGTCTTAAACTCTGAAACAGAGAACTATTCTCTGCTTGACTAAACGTTACTCAGGCTTCTGAACATTTTCCGAGGCCCAGTGGTCCCTTCCTGGTGAGATCCCGTTAGGCCAAGGACCCTGCTGGGTCAGTGTAGCAAGAATCTATCGCCCGGATCTCCGGCTGCCCTCCGCACTCTATCGGCATCCTCCTCTCCACCCACCATGCCCTGCGGGGTCAGAGCTACTGGCCTGCATCAGCAGGCATCCTGGGCGTGCTTATCCCGCGTCCCAGCCACAGAGCCCACCGTGCTCCTGGGTTGCACGTGCTCACCGGCTCGCTGGGTTTAGCATGGAGCCTGCCCCCCCACCTCCCCTGCAAAGCCCCATCGCCTGGACCTGAACAAAGTCTGCCTCACAGGGATTGGACAAGGATCACTGAGACATTTTTCCTTCAGTACCACCGAGCCTAGAATTCTGGCAGAGAACAGAAGGCCAGTCAGGTCTCAGCTGCTTCTCAGGGGAACAGCCTCAAATCAGGAACCCGAAGCCATGGTTCTCCCCGCTATCTGCAGCAAGTAGTAAGAGAGACCGGGATGAACAGGCTGGTTACAGACACCTCCCAGGACAGAGGGCTTGGTGAGCTAAGAGAGAACGGGGCGGGCAGGCTGGTTACGGACACCTCCTAGGACAGAGCTCGGCTGCAGGGACCTCACCCTCAGCCCACTGCTGGGGCCCTGAGGCCTCGCTGTTTCGCAGAAGCAGAACCAGGCGAGACCTTCAGGCCCCGGTTCTAGATCCCATCCGGAACCCAGACCGGCCACTTCCGCTCCTCCATCATGAGCACACACCTAGCTCAGGGGAGCCAGTGAGAGGCTTGGGGGCCCCCTCACCTCAACCTACAGTGGGTCCTGCAGCTGCCAGGGGACCCCGGTGGCAGGTGAGACACCCCCCTCTACAGCAGAACCCTCCCCAGCACACCCTCTCCCCATTGTATTCGCAGCCACCTCCACAGATTGCAAGGTGCTCTTAGAATGCAACGAAGCCAGCCCTGAGATCCAGCAGGAAGCTCTTTCTGTCTTATCACTGCCACAGAATGCAAAGGGCTGCCCTTGCTCATTTTTTCCCCCCTAAAAACAAAAGCATTGAATGCTAAGAACAATTAGCTTTCAGCAGCTGCTCTCTGGCCTGGGCTTCGCCTCTGAGGGGCACGGCCTTATCAAAGGCCGGTAGGCAATACAATGACTTTAAAGCTCCATCGCCTTTGCAGGACTACGCAGGGCCTTCGGTGAGAGACATGAAGGTTAAGGCTACTGGGTGGAGTCCTAAGGCACCAGGACTGTTTTCTCTCTTCTGGATCAGCATCGAGTCCCCACCCCACCCTCCCCAGCCGTGTTCTGCCCCGACGCCTTCTTCTGCTGCCCGACACCCAGTGCAATGAACTCACCCCAAGCAAAGCGTCAGAGTTAGAAACCACCCCAGCAATCTTCACTTCATATATATATTTTTTTAATTCTAAGAACCTATTCTTCTGTGTCTAGGTTTGTAATAATGATTTAAAAGCCTCAACTTTTGGCACTCAGTTATCGGGCAACGCTCCTGGCATCTGTGAACAATGTGGTCTTGCTCGGCACGCGCAGACAAGTCCTCCTCCAAAGGAAATACAGGGTGACTTTCTGCCAGAAGATGAGCGCCTTTGGGGGCGCTGCCACCCAGAAGCCCTGGAAGTGGAGCTGGGATGGGGGGAGGGACCAGCACTGGGGGACATGGCCAGGCGGTGCCCTTAGCATTGAGCCCTGGAGCACCGGCTTGGACATCTGGCCATGTGTCTGACCATACCCTCATCTGCGTTCAGCTGAAGAAACTGAAAGGGAGAGGAG
>PVKN010005710.1:0-30120 GCA_004027915.1 Capromys pilorides | reverse complement strand
TTTTTCTAAAAAAAAAAAAAATATTTATTTATTTATTTATTTGGTACAGGGTCTCATTACACAGCTCGGACTCATAGTTATCTTCCTGTCTCAGTTTTCCCAGTGTCGGGATTACAAGAATGTGCCACCACACCCAGTTTCAGTGGCCAGCACAGCCCTGGGCAGCATAGTACGCAGTACTGGGGAATTAACTCTTGTCCTTGCACTTGCCAGGCAGGTGCTTAGACTGTCAAGCTATCTTCCCAGTCCCCAAAGTATTATATTTTAACCTTGAATTTTGGTTACCCTTTAAATATTTTGCTTTTGGTGCAGGAATGAATGCAAAAATTGTATATATGTAATTGCACTCTGTTGGTGATTGCTTCTGAAGTGCAGAAACTTTTTCAAAACCATGACATCCCAATTGTTGATTCTTTGACGTATGTCCCATGCAGTTTGCTTTTTGTTCATAACTCTCTACCTACCACTATGTCTTTCAGACTTCTACCTAAATTTTCCTCCAGATTTAGTGGTTCTATTTTAATGTTTAAATCTTTGATCCATTTTGACTATAGTTTAGCACATGATGATAGATGTGGGTCTAATCTTAGCCTTTGGCATGTGGAAAGCCAGTTTTTCCAGGATCATTTATTAAAGAGGCTATGTTTGTAATTGTAATATTAATGTTAATCTAAATAGACCAAGACATATTAACTTTTTACAAATCTGCCTAGGGAGTAGTTTAAGAAAATGTATATGATAATCAAGCTGACTGGGGGTGGATTGTGGTGGATGCCACCAGGTGGTCAACTTGTTACACCAAGCTGAACTGAGCTAGCAGGGTGCTGGGTGGGGGAGGGCCACCGGAGGGTTGCTGCCAGCAGCATGAGAAGCAGACCTGGAGGAGCTGCTAGAAGGCTGATAGGAAAGTGGTTGGGTGCTGTCAGAAGTGATAGGCTGGGCCCATGCAGTGCTCTACCGGGTTGCAGTGGCAGAGAATTAGCATGGTACAGGAACCCCAGAGCCAGCAATGAGGAACTGCTCCTAGACTGTCTTCCATTCCTACTTCCTGGGTATTTCCTTTTTATATTTTCTTGTGCATTAAGCCTCCCCCAATCAGTGCCTGTTGCATTACTGTACTGCCTATGTAATCTCTGCCCCAACCCAATCTCATAAAAGCTTCAACCTCTGTCTCCACCTCCAGAGTCTCCAGCTTCTCTTTTGGCCTCTCTCCTGCACCCAGCCATAAAGGATTTCTTTGATTTCACCTGGTTCTCTTTCACACGGAGGAAGAAACCTTACAAGGAGCTGTTGGTTCCCTTGGAGGACCTTATCATGCTGGATTTCCTGGTGAACTTGGTTGTTCTCATCAGAGGAGGAACTCAGGACCTCACAGTTGCTGAGGATGGCAGCAGTTCAGTTTGTGGAGCTCTGGTCCTCACCTTGAGCATTGCTTCCAGGCTCTGGAGGGAAAGATGGTGCACTGCACAGCCTCCTGAAGCTTACTGCATGGGCTTTCCTGATGGAAACTCAGCTTTCCTCATGCTCTGCGGAGCTCAGGACCTCACTGTTGCTCACGATGGCTATGGCACTTTTCAGGGGAGCACTGGTTCTTACCTCAAGTGTTTCTTCCTGGCTCCAGTATGGATCCCTTGGCTTGCTGGGAGTTGCTGAAGCTAGAAATTGATCATATGTGGGAGGGAGGCAGGAGGCCTCATTGCCTAAAGCAGTTGAGCTACCTCAGTCTTGAGAAAAACATCCTGCTTGGACACTGTGGGCTACTAGTCACTAGGCAACCTTGTGTCTTACAACTTTGCAAGGTATAAATAAACACCCCTACTGTTGTTGGGGGGTCCTTTGCCAATCATGCATGGCCACTACCTGACCCCAGCATTATCTCTTACCTTTATTTTCTAAATCCTATTGCTGTTTTCTCTCAGGGACCACTGAGAGACCAAAATCTCTGCATCAGGCTGCTGGCACAGATCCTTTGCTCTACAGGCGCAGAGCTTTCAGCTTCCATCACTGAACTTTGGCTCTTCCCAGCACAGATCCATGAACCAGGCCTGCCTGAGACATTGTGCTGGGCTCTCGGCCTCCAGCTGGACTCGTGGGAGGCCGTGCTATGAGCTCTAGGTTTTCAGCTGTACTAATGCAAGACGTTAGGATCACCAGCTGAATTCTTTGATCTTTACAAAGATTTCCTCCACTTTGTATATGATTCTTTGGGCATTTATTATAAAATAATCTTATACGATGTGTCCTGTATTGTATTACTTCTCCTTGCAAAGCCCCAAACCATGGCACGCATTGATTATGGATAGTAGTATCCCAACTTTCTGTATTTGTGCCTAAAAACACAGGTGCTTAATTGTATCAACTCAGACATGTAAACTTTCTCGTTTAATTATTAAATCCGGGCAACTGCTTCTATTGCATCAGCCACTGATGCATTAGTTTCCTAAAAATAAGGTCAAATATCTCACTACTATTTTTGTGTTTCTATTGCTCTCCCTTTTTGCCATTGTACTACAAATATGTTTTAAAAGGAAGTTTTACCACTTATATACATTAGCTATACTATACCTTTTATATGTGACCCTAGACAATTCCTCTCCTGTGCTTATGACCCAGGCCAGCCAGAAGATTGGATGCCCACAGAGTACCGTATGCTGTGTTGTTTGACTTATGAACTACCATGAGTTTGACCAGGATACAATCCTTTCCCAAGTTGAAGAGTCGTGCACAACCTTGACTTCTGAAACTAAGAATAGATTCATGGATTCTCAGACCCTTGCAGGGCAGCCCCGCCCCTGTGGCTGACCCAGTTGTTGCAGTTCTAGCTGCACATGACTATCACTTGACATTCTAGCTTAGCTCTAGAATGATCCCCAGAACACTGTTGCCCTCAAAGGGGGAGGTGTGGGAAGCTGATTGGATTATGGAGCGCTGTACTCCCAGGGGAGTCATCCACTGACAAGTGCAGCAACTGAGTGCATTGGTAGGCGGTGGGACCTGAATAGAGGTCAGTAACTGGAGTGATCTAGAAGAGCTCTTCTTCCCCAAATCCTTCCTTTGTTCTGCTTCCTGGTCATATGACATGAGCAGCTTTTTCTCTGCCAGACTCTTTTTCACCTTGCAGCCAGCCAACCACTGACTGAAACTGCAAGCCAAGATAAACCTCTCCTCCACTAAATCGTGGATATTGGGTATTTTGTCCCAGGAATGAGAAAGTAGCTAAGACACCTGGGAAACTCTTACATGGTATGGTTGAAATACTGTTTTAGACCAGTTACATCAGAACCTCTGAAGTGAGCCACACTATTGCTAATTAAAAATATTTCTCATGTGATCCAAAGTTGTAGCCAGGTACCTTAATAATCAACTGTGACTATAATTATCAAGTATTTTGATTAGTAAGGCTTAATTATTAGGGCTTTCCTGTCTGCCTGGATTAAGCTGGAATCTGACTATAAATAATCATTGTCTCAATCATTTTGTTTCAAATTCTTATTAAAGACTTTCAGTATGTTATCAGTGTGTTACCCACTCAAAGGTACTTCTGTGCTATAGTGGTCCAGAAGACGTTTTCTCTGAATCACTTCTCCTCTACGATTGGTGGGTAAAAGGGTAGGTTGCAGTCTTCTTATCATGTAGGGTCCCTAGACTTTGATAAATGGAGTCCCTTGTTTGTTTAGGAATACTTTATAGATGACCTCATAATATAAATATGGATGAAACTAATTAACCAACAACAAGAAGAGGTTTCCTACTTTCGAGCATGGCATAGTACCCTTCTCCATGTAAGCAAAAAGACAAGGTGAAGGATCTGCCACATTCTGCCATAGTGGGATGGAAGTTTAGAGCACAAACAGAAGCAGCAGCGACGCCTTTTACTATTCTTCCAGTCTTGCTCAAGGTAAATGCTCATTTCCAACGTCGCTACCCAGGGTTTCACTCTGGACAGCAGGTGCCCTTCTGGTGTTTTAGCTTCGGTCCTTCTGCCTTGAGGTCTCCCTCCCACCTCCTCTCCTGGGTTCCTCAGCTGCACTGTGCCTTTGCTCCTATGTGTCGCATTTGCCCCCTTCCACCTCTGAGGTTTCCATTTCCTTTCTTTTCAAAATGCCACAGATATGGCCTCGCCTGTATTATCTAGCTTATCTTACATTATCATTACACTTCAAGAAACGTTTATAGCGTTTATTTGTGTAGCGAAATCACAGATACCAAAAATGCTTACCTGTCATCTTTAAAAACCCCAAATAAAAATAAATAAATAAAAATAAAATCACAAATAAGTAACTTTTCAAGTTTAGGTTGAGTTCCTGCCACTCGACGGACTGCAGTGCCTTTCTAATTACCCTGAAAGACCTGGGAGAGTGACACGGTGGGCAATTTTCAGAGTTCTCCAGTCTCTTTAGTAGCACCTTTTAGGTTATTACAGTATTCTCGTTTTACTCATGAAGAAACTGAGGCTTGGCAAGGTTGATTATCTCTCCCCAAGTCAAAAGTCTGGAGAGTCAGACTCTGGACCCTAAGTGCAAGAAATGATTGGTTACAAGGAAGGGGACAGGCCTCATTCAAACCGAAAAAAAAAAAAAAAAAAAAAAAACCCAAGGCGCGTTCCATACAAGAGCCCACTATTCAAACCACAGTGTCACAACACTACTTTCTCTAAAAAGAGGAAACCGGGAATCCCAGCTACAGCCTTAGCATTTCACCCCAACCCCCTTCACACACACCTCCCGTGCTCCACTGCGGCTGCGCGGCCCGGCTTGCGGCGGGGGCGGGGCGAGGGCGCGCGGCCGGCGGGGGCGGACGCGGAAGGCGCGGGACTGCTGTGTGAGGCGAGGGCTGAGGAGGGGGCGGGGCCAGCCAGGCGTGCGGTGGCGGGGCGGCAGGTGCGGGACTGGCCCAGCCACACCGAGGACCGCAGAGGCGGTGACCGCGCTAGGTCTGAGGGGAGGCGACGCGGCGTGGGCGGCGGCGATGCTGGAGACCCTGCGCGAGCGGCTGCTGAGCGTGCAGCAGGATTTCACCTCCGGGTGGGTACGCGGTGGGCGACCGGAAGGGCCCGAGAGCGGGCGGGGAGCGGCGCTGCGGCTTGGGATGGCCCGGTCTTCTGCTTCCTGCGCCCGCGTCTCCCCGTCCCGCTCTGCCGAGCAAAGTAACGAACTTCCCGGCGTCGGTGAGCCCGGCGCAAAGTAACTTTGGTGTCACCGTGGCTCTGGCTCCCAAGCTGGGGTGCGGGGGCCCTGCCCGCCCTCCGGCCCCTCCGCGGGACCCTGGTCTCGCCACCGCGCCCTCCAGCACCGCGGGACTCCTGCCGGCGCGCGATCCCCGGAGTCCGAGCTTGGCGGCCTAACCCGCAGCCGCTGCCCGGCTTCTGCACTTGGGGGGCGGAACTGGGCAGACGAAGGACAATTGTGGTAGTGCCATGCCCTCCCGGTGGCCACGAGCTTCCCAGCTTTGGCCTTGCACAATTCCCAGCTCACACGCACGCGACGGCTCCCAGGCCAGCTTGTCCCGGCGTGGAGTTCAGATTCCCGGGGGATTCCAGTGGGCGGCCGAGCTGGGGAACGACGAGACTCTGCGCCTGGCCGCCTAGCTGTTCACTTCCGTGCCGACAGATTGCTGCAGATTAGTAGGACTCTCTTCATGTCACTGTTTCTGCAGCTGTAAGACGGGTGGTCCTAGAGGAGTTCTGGGGAGGATTGGTGAACATGAAAAATGAGCAGTAAGCACGGTGCTATTGTTAGAAGTGCTTAATTTACTTTTTCTGTTACTTTAGAAAGGTGTCACCTTTATAAACGTTCTATCATGTTTAGTTTACGAATCCTTTAGCCCAAGGAAGGCATCTCAGTCATGCTGTTTTAAATTTCTATCAGGAAAGATGTGAAAACTTTGTACTTCATAAAAAAAAAAATTATGGCATTTGCCTGTTGAGTAGCAGCAAACTAGTAAATGTTTTAGCGCTTATCACAGAGGAAGCCTCTGTGGTCACTTAGATTGGTGGTGTTAAGAATATTAACAGTGAGCTGGGTGTGGTTGAATATGCCTGTAATTCCAGCGCTGTGGAAGGCCAAAACAGGAGGATGGCAAGTTCAGCACAGCCTGGGCAACTTTACCAGACCCTGTTGCAAAATAAAGTGCAGGGGTTGTAGGACAGTCCCTAGTATGAAAACAACTTTGTGTACATATATAAATTTGGAGGTTTGAGAGTCATTGATGGATGGATGTGCTTGCAGTTTTCTTCCTAGAAGTTTTTTCTTTTTTTTTTTTTTTTTGTCTTTTTGAGACAGGATCTCGCTGTGCAGCTCAGTCTGGCCTTGAGCTCACTTTTGTAGCCCAGGCTGGTCTTGAACTCGCACTGAACCTCCTGCCTCAGCCTCCCAAGTGCTGGGACTACAGGCATGTACCACCATGCCTAGCAAGAAGTTACTTTTCAGAGTGCGCATTTTTCAAAAAGTGCTATATGTTCCAGGGGTCTACTTTTAGCAAGTAGCCCATTTGAGCACACTGGTTTCCCTTGCTTGAGGAATTCCTCTGTGGCAGCGCCCCTTCCTGGGTAGTTGCTATAACTCTTTAGGTCCTGTGGCTGCTTCAGAACTCCTCAGGCTCCTGAACTTTGGTTAAGAATGCTTCATCCCTTGGAGCTCCCCAGGAGCGTGGACTCTGTAGGCCCAGACTGTCCTGGGAGGCCTGGGTAGCTCTAAGGGTTCAGGGTTTACTCAGGGAGAGGGGCTAAGGATCTGCCTGGTTGGAAAGCTTCAGGAACTGACTTCTTAAAGAAGCCATAGTCTGGGGTCAGTTTGGAATTTGACATCCTGAGAAGACTTCATTCCGTGCAGCTTCTTTGCTGCCTTCCTCTTCTGACCACTTTGAGCTGACAGCTGTGTATGGCCTGGCTGGGCAAGAACTCTCCAAGTGCTGTCTGTTCTCTAGACTCTGATGTTCACTTCAGGTCCTCAGTTTCTAGTATGATTCTGAGTAAGGAAAAAAAAAAAAACAACTTAGTCCATTTTAGTAATTCCTTCCATATTCAGCTAAGATGAGCCTGTTACATATTTGAATATTTTCACCTTGCTGAGGAAGGATGAAATTCGATGCAGTATTCATGTATCATAGAGGTACTGAGGCAGGAGACTTCCAGAACTATCACACTGGACCTGGTGTTCCTGTAGGACTCTGGCAGAGCAAGTGTTGAGTAGCCAACACAGCTGCCTTCAAAAATAGTTTTAAACATCCAGTGCTCAGATTGCCCTGAGCAGTTGATGGATGGCCTTATGATTTTCTGGGTTCCCTCAGCATGGCTGCTTTTGCTCTTACAGCTATGCAGAGCAACATCCTCACTGTGTCATTCATTTTCAGTTTCTGAAAATTCATTGTGTCCAGAGCTTAATTCTAAGAAAACAATCAATTTCCCTCTCTGCTGTCCTTTTTCCCTTCCAGGCGAAACTGGACTATTCCTTATCAGCCTCATAATAGAACATCACCTTAAATGAGTAAAATTAGTTCAGTGAACCCAATAACTTACTTAGAAATAAAATGGAATAAAAATTCCAGCACTTGGGCAGCTGAGGCAGGAGGATTGCCATGAGTTCAGGACCAGCCTGAGAGATCTGGTGAGTTCAAGGTCAGTCTGCACTACATATGGAGACGCTGTCTCAGAAAAATAGAATAAGATGCTGTTTACATTTGTGGGATAGATTACTGATGGCCTGGCACGTAGGCTTCTCCCATGGACATGTGGCTTTTTGGTGTCTTCAGTGCTGGACATTGAACCCTGGCCTTGGTACATGCTAGGAAGCACTCTGTAGTGAAGCTGTGTCCCAAGCCCCTTGTAAAGCTTTGTAAGTTTTTCTTAGTAACAATTTCATCACTACTGAGACAGACTTACCTATTGTTTAAAAATTTTATTTGTAGGGCCAACAAGATAGCTTAACAGACTAAGCACCTGCTTAGGCAAGTGCTGGTAGGGAGCAGGGTTCAATTCCCCACACCACATGCTGCACTGGCCTCACCCAGCTCACTGAGCTGACCACCGAGTCAGGGTGTGGTGGTGCATGCCTGTAATCCCAGCGCTGAAAATAGGAGGGTCACTACAAGTCTGATCTGCATAGTGAGACCCTGTACCGAAATACATACATATCGATACAGGGTGTCACTCTGTAGCTAGGTCTAAGTTGGCACAGTATGCCAGATTGAACCTAGATCCTTACTCGTACCAGGAACGTGCTTAAACCACCAAGCTATCTCCCAACCCGATGAAACAAACTTAATACTGTGATTATACCACCTGCTTCATTCTGCCCTGAAATGGATGGTGGGTCAGCCCAAAGGGCTTGTCACTGGCAGGCTTTGGTCTTGCACGGAGACCTTTCCCTTCACTGAGTCCTCATTTAACTTGACTCGATTCTTAGAGCCTTTCAGAGGTTTCACTTACAACTTCCAATTTTTTAGAGATTGGCTTGAGCCCTGAGCGAAACCAAATGTACAGAAGCACATGCTTCACATTCACTGTGTCTTTGGTTTTAACCTTTGGGCAGTTATGACCAAGGGCCTCAAGATTGAGTTGTTTAGGCACACAAAGCCTTGCAGAGAACTGAAAATAAGATTTACCAAGAAGTTACAGCTACCTGTCAGAGGCTGGCATTTACTGTGTGTAATACTTCAGGTTCCTGAGATTAAGAATAAAGAATCTATTCTCTATAACTAAAGAGTGAATATTGCCCCCTCAGAACCACCACTGTCCCTAACCTCCACCCATGTCTAGAATCTTCATTTTCTTTCTTCTACTCCCATAATGTCAAAACCTGTGCAGAGAAGAGGATCAAGTAATCAAAGTCACAGCATGGTGTTTTACCTGAAATGTTGATTTTTCCAGAATTTTTCTTTTTTAATGAATGGGGAAAGCCAGTTAATGTTCATCCTGGAATAATAAAGATTTTCTGAATTCAAGCTAAGTGCCAGACAGTACGTTAGGTGTTCAGCAGTGTCCTTTTTCTTAGAAGTTTCAGGATTTGAGAGGCTATGTGTTGTTTCTCTTTCTTTACTACTCAGTGGGTGTATATTGGGCTGGATCGTAGGGCGCCCTGTTGACTGAAACACGTCTTCCTCAGAGCAGAGGGAAGTTAATGTTGGAGACAGCAGTAGTGCGATTTTGTGAGCCTAGAGGGAAGAGTCCATAATTTGGATGGGTAACATGCGCTTCAAAAAAGAAAGGTCTTTTAAACTGGGCCCTGAGGAATTGGGAGAGATCTTGATGAAGCCGCGAAGAAATTCACTGATAATAGAGAAACTTCAATGGTTTGCTTAACTACTGTAATCAAGTTTCCAAATATTTATGGAGTGCTTGTTTTGCAGCAGCCAGTATTCTAGCTGCTAGGAATTTAGCAGAGTACAACTAGACAGCATCTAGGTTCCTGCACTCACCCTAGTGGCAGGAGGGGAGCATCTTTGAAGGTTGAGTACTGTGGCTGAAACTCAGGCTAAAGGAGGAGAGGCCTCCATGTATTTGTGGAGAACTATTGCTGCATTTCTGCAAGAGTAGTTGGGAGGCGGTATGAGACCCATAGGGGCAGGGAACAGGGAGGTGAGGCTGTGGCTGGGGGCCAGGGAAGAGCCGAGGAGGGCGTGCTGATAGAAGAAGGAAGGATGTGATAAGCAGTGGCCACTTTGTCATCAGTGAGGCGTGAAAGATGAAGGTGAAGAAACCAAGAACCTTCGTTTTGGAGTATTTTAGATAAATGACAGGCATGCAGCAACGGAGGACAGTAAGTGTGGGTTTGAAGGAGAAAGAATGTTTGATGGTGAATTTGCCATTAGAGCAGTTGGAAGTCTATCTTTCAATAGACTAAATTATCTTTTCTGAGTCTGGGTGTTTTTATATTAATCTGTCAGGCTTAGAGCTTAGGGGTGATTTCCACTTTTGCCTGTGATTAATGCTTTTGTATTTTGAGAGAGGAAGAGGGAGAGAATTAATAAATAGTAATGTGGAAAATATAATAGCTTGGATTTGGATTTATAAACAGCTTAAGGTTGAAGTAATGGAAGCATGAACATAGTTTAAAGGAATTGCATCTTATGACAAAATATGGCAGCTCCTATGTTTTTGTGGTTCTTTAAAGCAGTCATCTTCAGCTTTCCTGATAGCTGATGATGTGGCCAGTTGGAATCTGAGGTACAATAAAGGAAACAGCACACAGGTCACCTCGTCAGTCACTGCAGTGTACCGTGCACCTTTCAGGTATCACCATCTCTTAAAAACAGCTTTGCGTATCACCTTCATTTCTCAGTACCAGACCTCTATTTTAGTGTTTTCTCCAGAGCTTGAAGAAATAAAATGTGCTGCTTTCAAATTGAGGCACATCTTCAGAACCATCTAAAAATAAAGTTATTGAACTGTTAAAATGAATTTGAGGTTTAGTGCTTTGAACCTGAAAGTGCATTAGTTGTCATTAAAAATAATAGTCAGACTCTCCCAAGTCTCTATATTAGTATGCTTTTATGGTGTTAGGAAGAAAATAAGAATTGGGCAGGGTAAGCTGGGTGTGGAGGTGCACACCTGTAATCCCAGCACTTGGGAGGCTGAGACAGGAGGATTGGTGTGAGCTCAAGGCCAGCCTGAACTGCATAGTGAGACCCTGTCTCAAAAGATAAAAAATAAATAAAGAAGGAATTGGGCAGGGAAGCTATTTATTAGTGCACTGGTAACTTCTCTTTATCTCAGATTCCTCAGGCTTTTTCATAGTGATCCTTTTTGTTATACATTTCCTTATTAGCACTCTTTCCTAGAATGCCACCAAATTCATATTGAGTTTTATATAATTCTTCACAAATTTTTATGGTTGAGTGCAACTCAAACACTTAATGGTAGTTCTGGCTATCAGGTTCTGGCTGAAGGTTTAAAGTATCAAGAAAAGTGGTGTATTCTACCAGGTCAGTATTTCCTTTCCAGTGTGTCATGACATTGGGGACCATTAAATAGACAACAGATGAGTATCCACCAAAGGGTCAGTGTGAAAAACTTAAAATTTATGTCAGAAAAACAATAGACTGCTGGGTGTGGCAACAGAAGCCTGTCATCCCAGTGCTGTACTGGGGAAGCTGAGGCAGGAAGATTGCCAGAAGCTCAAGGCTGGGCAACATAGTGAGTTTTAGACTGGAGTAGATTACATAGAGAGACCCTGTCTCAAAAAAGCAAAACAAAAAAAGTTAAAAGTAATGCTGTTACTAATTTCATTTGATTTCCAGGTTTTAATAATATGGTTTTTTTTTTGCTTTTTGAAAACTTTATTAAAGTACACCTAACCTCATTTTTCATCCCAAGGATAGCAATGGTTGTAACAGTATGTCCTTTTCTCCCCTGAACTTTCATGATGGTTTCCAGTTTCCGTAGAGCTACTTTGTCTTCTCACAGTCTCTTTTCTGAAGTTTGGCACATTGAAAGTTTATTTGGAGGTGTGAGAAAAGAAATACCCAAAAGACCATTTTTGTTGTTAAAAATTACTTTCAGCATTTCAAATGTTCCCAAAAATCAAAACCGTAATCCCACGTCTCCAGTAGTCAGATGAAGCATTTGTCAGCTATTTCCATGTTTGCTTCCTTTCCCTTAATTTATAAAGTAATCTCAGACTTGTCTCTTGTACATCCATTTGCTGTGCTGGAAAAGTTATTACGTCAGTGCAGTGCCAGTATCGCAGCTAACAAAATTAGACACTAATTCCTTGATATTATCAATTACCCAGTCCATAATGAGATTTCCTTGGTTCTTAGAAGTATCTTTTTACAGCTGGCTTGTTCAAATCCACATCAAATAAGTTCCACACATTACATTTGGTTAAAGCCCAATTTTTAAAACAGATGGTTGTTAAGAAGCCACGTGGGGAAGCTCTTACTGCATCTGCAGCGCAGTTGTTTTCAGCTTCCCGAGCCTCCTTTCCTCTCTTATTCCAAGCTATTTTTTTCCCTTTTGTTTTGTTGGGGACATGGTGGTAGTGGTGAATTACAGGTTTATTTTAGAAATATGTATTGGAAATGCCAACCTAGAGATTAGCTAGCTCCTGTAGTAAGAATGATCAAAAAGGATCATAGCAGTTCCCTCTCACACGTGTGCAGTGTGAAAGCTCTGCATCCTAGGAGCAGTTTGGCTGTGACAAGCTGTTATGTATTGCTATCGTGGGAATGCACTTCACCTGACACGTAGTGACTGCATTCCTGTCTCAGACTTTGCAGTACAAAGTGGAGAGTGTTGTTATGAAGATATCTTTCCATGGCTTTTGTTTAATTCCAATTTAAACTGAGTTTGCTAATTTCTGCGATAAGCTTGGAAATTTTTGTTTGTCTAGGATGGATGAAATTTTTATGTAATTTCCTAGACTCATCTAGAGAGGTATACAAATTAGTTCTATATTAAAGAATTCCTGAGTCTTTTGAGGATTGTAGAGAAATTAATACTTTATAAAGTTATTTGTACATAATAGGGATTCCAATTTGTTTAAACACATTTGGTCAGAAATCCCCTTCTTGTGCTTGGCGAGGCACTGCTGACCAAAGAAGATAGAATCCTGTGGTAGTGTGTGCATGCTGCACAGTGCAGGGGTGAGGCATTCACTCAAGAGGAGGCTCGTACCTCAGAACAGGTCCTGGCTGACGGCTTTAGAGTGTCTTGAAGAAGGAGCTCCAGCTCTATAGATAGGGGTGTTTGTTGAATTAATTTAAGTGAACATGTACTGCATTCTCTCATTTCATGGTATTTCATAATCGCACAATCTCATTCACTTATTGCCAAGCTCTGTTAGCTGAAAAGTCTACAGTCAACTGAAGACAGAGCCACTGAAGCTGAGCCAGTAAAGTGAAAATAAGTGACGGTCTGTGAACATTGTACTTTATGTGTAGAAGAGCTTGTGAATTTTATATGCAGTAGTAGCTGGTTTATAGTTTCATTTCTTTTTTTTTTTTTTGTATTTTAGGGAAGGGTCTACAGGGTGTTCAGGGTCTCACTACTAGTTCAGGCTTACAGTGATCCACCTGTTTACAGCCTCCTGAAGAGCTGGGATTACAGGCCTACTCTTGGTTTATATTTTCTAGTGTAATTTTTTTTTTTTTTTTTTTTTGAGTTAAGATCTCATTGTGCAATTCAAGCTAGCCTGGAACTTGCTTTGTCACCCAGGCTCACCTCAACCTCTTGGCCATCCTCCTGCCTTGGTGGCTGCCTGAACACTAGAACTATCGGCCTGTACACCCACGCTGGGCTTTCTAGCCTAATCTTTAAAAAAAAAACAGCATAGGGATAGGAAGGAGGCTGGTACCAAGTAGCAAATGCCTAGTAGAAGTAGGCCAGCTGACCTAGAGCAAAGACGGGAAATAGGGAAAAAATAGACACACATTCCCAAATAAACACAGGCCCACTAGAGATTGGTTTCAGATTAGCAATTGAAGGTACACATGTAAGTCAAGATATCTGAGGAAGGTTGTCTGGCTGCAAAGCAAGGTACAGATAGGTGTTTATAATAATAGCCCAGGGTTAATGTCAAATAGGCCACATCTTGGATCCTTGTAATGAAAAAAATTTGCAGTATATTGTAAGAAGCTTTTTACAAATAGTATTTTAAAGGTGTGGTCATTTATAGATGAGTGCTTGGAGTGTATGTACTCACCAAGGTAGGTTGCTTTATTTCTGTGTGTGTATCTCTGTTACCTTTCAGGTTCACTTATGTAAACTGCTACTTTTTCCAATTGTATCAGATTGTCTTAGTTACCTTTCTTGTTGCTAAAATAAGATGCCCAATACTCAAAATTTAAAAAAGAAAGACTTATTTAGCTCATAATTCAAAGAGGTTTCAGTCCATAATCAGCTGGCTCCAAGGCGGGGTGGATGGCAGACAAGCATTGCAGAGGAGAAACAGCCCACAGAGAGCAGAAGGTAGCAAAGCAACAAGGGGTGTGAACACAGCACTTTTTATCCCTTATATCTTATCCAGGCTACTTAGGGCAGCAGCACCCGCACTCTAATCCTAGGGACCTTGATCCTAGCATTGCCCCATGAATCAGTTCTAGTGTCATACACTCCAGAGCCAGCCACCTCTGAAAACCCCACCTATGACCGCGTGAAGTTTTGCGGGGTGTCTAGACACAAGCCATGGCACAGATAAATTAAGGATTTTAGTTACTTGTCTTTACTTTGCTGACATTTAGCAGTTATTTCTAAAGTGATTTTGGAAAAGTAAAAATAAAAATTGTTACTGAATTTTCTTTTATGGAGAATCATACAGTAAACATTCAGATATTTGTTGCCACGAAGCTATCTCCCCAGCCCCTCACACCTATAATTGTTACAGCTGTGAAAACTTGTGGTTAAACATCTCCTAACCTGTAAAAATATATTTTATATTTACTGAATTATAGGCTGAAGACTTTAAGTGACAGGTCCAGAGAAGTGAAAGTCAAAAGCAAACCCAGGTAAGCTCATGCACTCACGCTAAGATTTTAATGTAACATAAATTGGATTTCATAGTTTTTGCTTGGTGTATTATATATAAGTACAAAATAGCTCTGGGTTTTAAGTTGATTGACTATATAGTACATCTGACTACAAAACAGTTTGTTAATTCTAAATTGGTAACATAGGAAATTTTTCTGATACAATTGTGAACTGGTTGAAAAAAATCATGCAGTGTATTGTCTTTTGGTCTGTGAGAACTGAGAGCTGTTGCGTGAGCACACTTAACCTTTTGCAAGTGTGTATTAAGACCAGAGTAAATGGCCTGCATTGTTTAGAGGCAGATGAATAATGAAACAGGACTTGGCTAGTGAATTTCCTGGGCTGTGTTACCTGTTTTACTATGAAAACACCAGAATTGTGTGTTTTCCCTAGGTTTTTAGTGAAGCAAAGTGTGGCCAAATTTCACTTTTAATCCAGAGATGGTATGCTTGCGTCATGCGTATTTATTGTCTTTATTTAGTGTAGTGCTAAAGTGCTTTGCTTACTACTGTATGCTAAAAATACAAGTCTGCCTGACAAGGGGACAGATGGAATACTGCAGTCCATTAACTCACAAAGTTTTCTAAAAGTTCAGATAAATTGTCATTAGTTGCTTCATAATATCTTACAGTAGGGGATGATAGGATTCTGCTATGTAACTTTTTTTAAGTTGGCTAAATCAGAAACAGTTTTAACAAAATGTTTCTTTTGGCAGGGCTGTTTCGTATTTGCCAAAGTACTCTGCTGGACTAGAATTACTTAGCAGGTAAGTGTTTTCCTCCAGAGAGCAAGTAGTGTCTAAAATAATTTCACACTTTTAAAGATAAAAACCCTAAAACATCTGAGGTTGACCTTGCTGTAGTGATTGGAAAGCATTGCTTACGCTTTTCCCTTTCATTGGTTAGTGCGAAGGCCGTTCAGACTGGACTGCGTGTCGTCATGGCACTTACTACTTGGCATCTTGTTGTATGTTTTATGTAATATGGCTTCTTTGCAAGAAAATTGATTCTCAACTTGAGTTCTCAGTCTGTTTTCTCACTTTGATTCTTAATTTTCTACCAGTTATTTTCTAATTCATTCCTGTTGATATGGATCAATATTAAAAGGTAGGGTTTGCTTAGACATGAAAACAAAAGCAGGAGCAGTGGAGAAAAAGATCAATTGGACAGTGACCAAAATTAAACACTGTTGTCCTTCAAAGAACACTATCAAGCCTGGGTACAGGGATGTGCAGCTGTAATACATCTGTAATTATAGCACTGCAGAGGCTGAGCACGAGGATGGCGAGGAGTTGGAGGCCAGCCTGGGTGGGCTACATAGTGTGTTCAAGTCCAGCCTGAACTACAAAGTGAGACCTCATCTCACACCAAACAACCAGCTACTATCAAGAAGGTGAAACAATCACTCTGGAAGGGGAGAAAATATCTGCAGGTCATATATCTGAGGAGGGGCTTTATCCAGAATATATAAAGAAGTTTTGTAACTCACCAGTGAAATGACCCTGACTCAGAATAACTAAAAGAAAAGTCTGGGAATGTGTGAAAGCCTTAGATTCAGTCCTTAGTATTGGGGGATAAAAGACAACCCATTGAAGAACTACACAAAGAATTTAAGTAGGCATTTATACAAATTAAAAGCAGCGAGACCATGTACTGCATGCTTGTAATACCAGTACCCAGAAGGCTTAGGCAGGAGGATCTTTGTGAGTTTAAGGCAGCCTAGGCTACATAGGGGCTTAAGGCCAGCCTGAACTACATAACAAGACCTTGTCTCCAAAAAGCAAAACAAAACAAAAACCACAGTGAGACACCGCCACATACTGATTAGCATCTTAGCATTCAAAAAGATGCACTGTACCAAGTGTTGGTATGGATAAGGGGAGTCTTCTGGGGAGGTGCAGTTCTGGTGAACATGTGCAGTGATGTAGCTGCTCTGGAAAATAATAGTTCCTCTGTATGTTAGGTGTAGCTGGGTGTGGTAGTGTATGCCTATAATCATAGCATTTGTGAGGCTGAGGTAGGTGAAGGTCAGTGTGGACTACATAGTAAGACCCAGCCTCAAAGAAAGAAAGAAAATGTTAATGTAAAATTATCATGTGAGTTGGCAATTTGACTGTAAGAGAGTCAAAAGCATATATGCATGTAAAACTTGTACAGCCTGTAACAGGCAAAAAAATAGGAAGTGCTTATATCTAGCAACTGAGGAATAAACAGTGTGTGTATGTAGTAGATGAAATTTAAAGACATGAAAGAAACCAGCACCAAAGTCACACATAATTTCATTTATATGAAATGTTGAGAGAAGCAAATCTATTAAAAAAAAAAAATAGCTTAGTGGCTGGCAGAATTTGGAGTATAGTGACTGCTATAAGAGCTGGGTTTCTTTCTGGGTGATGAAAATGTTTTGGACTGAGATGTTGTGACAGTTTCACAACTTGTAGATGTGTATCTTGGTTACTGTTCTCTTGTTGCTGTGACAAAATACCTGATACTCAGAAGTAAGCAAGGAAAGGTTTATTTTCTCTAGCTCACAGCTTGTGGAGATTTTGGTCCATACTTGGCTGGCTTCAAGGCAGAACGGCACATGGCAGAGGGCAGCAATTCATGGTGGCAGAAAACAGCAAAACAGCAAGAGCAAAGAAACAGAAGTGGACCAGTCAAATAGCTCAGCAGATTAAAATGCCTGCAAGCAGGCGCAGGCACCAGGGCACGCTGAGATGGCAATTGAGATTTGGCGTGGGGGCGCGCGCCTGTAATCCCAGTTCTTGGGAAGCTGTAAACAGGCAGATCACTCCAAGTCTGATCTAGTAATGAGACCCTGAACGCCCTGTAGACCCTTCCCTAAAATACAAAAAAAAAAAAAAAAAAAGAAAAAGAAAAAAGAAAGAGGCAGGAGCAGTGGCAGCAACAGCAGCAGAGGCAAGGAGCAAGCCTCTCCCGCTTCCTTATACTGCATCCAGGCTGTCTGCCCCAGGGCCTGGGCAGTCCAGCACTGGATCATAAATTAATCACAACCTCTAGAAGTCTGGCCCATGACTACGTGAGGCTTTGGGGGGACAGCTAGACACAAACCATAACAATGTGCTCCCAGTCATCAAATTATACATTTTAAAAGAGTGACTTTTATGTTGTATAACTTATATCAGTGAGAAAAATGAGTATATGGCTTAAATATATTGCTCCGAGAAGTTCTGTGTTGTGTAAGAACAGCTGACAGAGGTGCAGTGGAACAGAGCTGCTTTTCCTTGTGTGCGTTCATTAGGCACAGTAACTGCTGTGCTTTTCCTTTTCTAGTTCTTAATTGAATTTCTTACGATCGCCAAGTCCAGAGGTTTTTCTTCTCTGAATGAAAGTGTACTTTGTTAGTAAGTTCCCGCTTGCTTAGGTAAAACATAAATGAAAATGAAAGAAACAATAGTAAAAATTAGCCAGTGCTATGCTGTTTATTTATGTTTTGTTTATTTTCTTTAGTGACTTAGATGGAATGAGCTTGATTTCATTGCAGTCTTTGTTTTGGACGTGTGAACTCCTGTGGGCAGTCTTTGAGATATGGATGTGTTTAGGGTAGTTTGGGAAGTGCACAGCCCTACAAAAAGTGTGTGCGGTATGTCCATACATTGCACTGCAACAAGTTTTTTTTCTCAGTGAAACTAATATCAGGTTGAAGGGAAAACTGTTTTAAACAGTGACCATCTAGATCATATAATTTTAATCATGTATTTTTTAATTCTAGTAAAATACAAGTAACGTGAAATTTGCCATTGTAACCATTTTTAAGTGCTAAATCAAGTATATTTCATACTGTTGTATATCAAACCCTCAAAAGTCTTTTCAGCTGGCAAAACTGAAGTGGCGCTCTCTCCCTACCACTTCTTCCTGCCCTCTTTCCCCAACCCTGCGCAGCCATCATTCCACTTTTCTATAAATCAGACTACCCTGCACCTCATGGATGGGAGATGGTGCTGTATGTGCCTTGCGCAGCTGGCTTATTTCACTTCACCAGGTTTACCCCTGCAGTAGCATGCATCCACATCTCCTCCTTCGTGCAGACCAAGTACTATTCCTTCATAGGTGTGTACTCCACATTTTGTTTTTCATTCCTCAGTGGACGCGAGTTGTTTCTGCCTTCTGACCATTGTGAATCATGCTGCCATGGACCTGGCTATATGCATCTTTTTTGAGACACTGTTTTCAGTTCTTTGGGATTATACTCTGAATCAGAGTTGCTGGATCATAGGGTAATTCAGTTTTTAGTTGCTTGAGTAGCTACTGTGTTGTGTTCCATGATTCCTTCTCCTCATGGAACTCTCATGATGCACGTCTGGTCCTTCTGATAGTGGCCTCTTGGGCTCTGTTGATGCTTTTTAAGCATTTCTTTCTGTTACTCAAACTGATAATGTCAGGTGTCCTGTCTTTCATTTCAGTTATAAAGTCTTCTTCCACCAGTACTGGGTCTAATGCATGCTAGGCAGGTATTCTACCTCTGAGTTGAACCCCCACTCCTGTTGTTTTAACATTTTTAGTGAACTTGCCACCTGGTTTTTTCAGAAAAAAAATTTTTAGGGGTCAGTCCATTTGTTTCCTTTAAAAGGACTATGCTGTCCTGTTTTTTTGTTTGTTTGTTTTGTTTTGTTTTTGCCTGTGTTGCAACATTTTTTTAAGCTAGATAATTGAATTACAAACCACGATCATGTTGGAGATCAGATTTTGCCTCATCCCCAAGTTTGGTGTTGGTTCTCGATGGTTGCAATCTTTGTGCTGATCTTAAGCTTGAGGTACGAAACTGATTTCTTCAGTCTTCCTGAGTGTGTACCTTTCACTGGACTTGGGCAATGCCTTTCTAAATTCCCCAACATGCATGGTTGCTTTTGCAAGTCCTAATTCTTAAATGACTATCTCCCAAAGAGGAGACACAAGCATGAAGGGGAACAGAAACCAGTGCTGGTCCTTCAAAACCATTGAAAGTTCTCTTTAGCAAGAAGGAGAAGGATTTATAACCGGTGCTTCTGTGTGTGCATGTCCCTGATCAGAGGCAGCACTTCGTGATTAGGGCACAGATCTACAATCGTGGAGGGTAGAGTCCTTATTGTCAACCTTGGCTACCACCAAAGCTACTTAGAAACCAGCATGTGGCTATCTGCCCCAGAGTTGGTGGTAAGGGAACCGGGTTGCTGCTACTGTGCCAAGAGCTCACATTGACCAAGATTAACATCAGTTCTCCCCCCCCCACCCCCACCCCCACCCCCCCGGCCTGCCCTAGAAATTGCACACCTTTAGTAGACTCTTGTTTAACCTGGCAGGCTCTGTCAGCAGCTATGATCCAGGCCGGGCCACAGTCGTGGTGCTTCCTACTCTGCCATCTTCCCTCTGGTCTCCAAATCATAATTCGTTAACAGGGTAGTATATCAAGGTCAGGGATTAGTCTCCTTCAGCTGGGGGTATAGCTCATGGCAGACTGTTTGCCTAGCGTATGCAAGGCCCTGGGTTCCATCCCTACTACAGTATCACCAAAAAAGTCTGTATTTCTGTAGTTCTAGTGCTTTATAGTTAGCACTTGGCTTCATCTACCTTGGAAGATAACATGTGTAGATTGATTTTCTTAACTATACTGTGAATTCTTCCATTAGTTCCACTATAATATGTGGAGAATATGTGCAGCAATTCAGTAAATGAATTTTTGCTTTATGGATATGGTTTCTTCATTTTTTCATCATTTGTGATTTTTTTTTTTTTTTTCAGGATGGGGGATTGAACTCAGGCCGTTGTACTTGCCAGGCAAACGCTTATTCTACTGAGCTGTCTTCCTAGCCACTCTGATCATTTGTGATTTTAAAGGTATTTGAAAGCAGGAAAATTGAAAGAGATTATACCCAGGGCCTTCATCCCAGTAAGATGGTGCGATAAGGTGATCCGTCTATTGAAATTGATTGGACAGAGATGGGTTTTAAGGCTCCATGAGATACATATCCGCTGTGTGGATTTCAGGGAGCAGCTAATAGGAATGAATAAATAAACTTAGCGACAACTAAGTTCTATATGAGGTTGCTGTGATGGCGGTGTCTAGATATCCCCCAGTGTCAGGCCATCATCAGTGGGGCTTTTCACAGGTGGTTGGATCCAGAATGTGTGGTGCTGGGACTAAGGGTTTGTGATGACTGAGTCAGTCCACTGGATAGTGGCACAGTTCTTGGTACAAAGGCCCACCCTGGTATGCGTGCTGTGGCAGGTGGCCTAGATGGAATATAAGGGACAGAAAGAGGGCTGCTGTGGTCACTCGGTGCTGCCATTTCACTACCTCGCTGCTTTGCTACCTTCTGCCTGCCATGGACTGTTGCTCCTCTGTGATACACCCTTGCCAAGCCCTGTCTTGTAGGTAACCAACGATGGGTTGAAATCTCCACATGGGATGTGCTAAACCTGGCCTCCTCTAACTTTGGGTGTTGGGTGTTTTGTCTCAGCAATGAGGAAAGCAAGTAGGACCGCCTGATAGTACAACTTTATAGAGGACGGTTGCCTGCCTTTCTCCAACAGTGTGCAGTAGTATAGCATAGAGCAGAGAACGTGAATGGATGGGCTAATCCAGATTATTATCTAGAGAATCTCAATGCCAGACCCAGCAGGAAAATCATGAACAAAGTGCTGACATAGGAAGATAGGTGTGAGGGAGGGGGGTAGATAATAAATAGGTTGCAAAAAAATGCAAATATGGGAAGGAGGGGAAAGAAACTGATGGAAAGATTATAGGAAAAGAATGATCTGGAATTTAAAAGGCAAGTGATAATTAACTTGCTCTTTTCTGTTGATTGAGGATAATGATAGGAATTGTTACTGTGAAGCCTAGAATTTTACATTTTAAATTAGTGTAGTTATTCATTTAGCAGAGGGGAAGGGGTATGTGTTGGTGATTGAACTCAAGGCCTTAGTACTGAGCTCTACCCTAGCCTTTTCTTTTTAATTCTTTTTTAAATTACTATTTGGAGGCAAGATCTCACCGAGATTTTCAGGCTGGCTTGACTTTGTGATCCTCCCGCCTCAGCCCTCCAGAGTGCTAGGATTACATGTGGTTAGCAGACATTCAGTAAGTCTTCTGTACCAGAGGAAAATTGGGTTCAGCAACTCCAGTGCCTAGCACTGCCTGGCATTCTACAACTGAGTGGATCCTCGAGTTACAACTGGCCTGGCATACAAGCAACATGGGGTATGACCAGAATTTTAGTTTTAATTTACAACCAAAGTCTTGAGTTATGATCCCAGTGCTGGCCACGTATGGTTCTCAGACACAGATTTAACCCTTAAAGAGTTCTAGAAGGAGCAGTCTAGCATCCTTTCCTCTATGGGGTTGAGAAATCCTGGGCCAGTGTCTCTTTAAAGTCACCAAGGTCTGCCTGTACTCAGGAGAGAGACTGTGAAGGCTGTGTAGAGGAGCCTGAGCTCTCAGTTGTCAGCTTGAGTGACAACCGACCAACCCTTGGGGATGAATTGAGTTTATAAGTCAAGGGTCCACTGTATTTGTTGATTTTAATTAATGCTTATACCATCTGATACACTGGAGTATTTCTTATCTGTTAGTTGACAATGACAGTAGGACTGGATTTCATAACCTTCCTCCTTGCTTTTCATTCTGTATAGATGCTGGCAATAGTCTGTTGGGATTGTCAATTGAAATTCTGTTTAAGTTCAACTGGAAAATCTATGTGGTAGTGGAGAGAGGCAATATAAGTTTATCAGATGTGTGCTCTTATTTTGAGAACTATCATTTGGGTAGCTAGAATTTTACATAAGGTGAAAAATCAAGTTTAACAACTATATGGATAATACTTAGAAATTCTATTTTTTAACTTTCATTTTGAGATAATAACGTACTTTACAGGAAAATTACAAAAATAGAACAAGGATTGCAGCTTCCCTAACTAAAACAAAGAAATAAAAAAAAAACAAAAACAAAAACACTTTTTTTTTTTTTTTTTGAGATAGGGCCTCACTATGTAGATCAGCCTAGCCTTGAACTCACTAGCCCAGGCTGTAGCCCAGGCTGGCCTCATCCTTCCAAGTGCTGCAGTTAGAGGAGTGGGCCACCACATCCAGCCAACCCAGGAAATTAACATTTAATTTCAAGTAAATACTGCAAACCTATTCGATTTCATCATTTGCTTGCTGAAATTCTTTTTTCTGGACCAAGATCCAGTTCAAAAGCACATATTATATGTAGTCACCATGTCACCTTATCTACTTTAGTCTAGAACAGTTCTGAGTCTTTCTGACACTTTTGAAGGGTACTGGCGAGTTATTTTGCAAAATGCCCATCAATGTGGGTTTTCTCCCTCTTAGTGAATAAATTGAAATCGGTACCTTTTTGCCAAGAATGGCAGAGGGATGATTTCTTGTCTTTTTTTCCAGTAGATTGCATTGGGAAGGGTGTGATGTTAGTGCATTTCATTACTGTTGATTTTGACTTTAATCACTTGGTTAAAATAAAGCTGGATTTGTTGTCTGTTGACTCTTCTCCACATTTTATTAAATGAGTGTCCTGTGAGGAGATACTCTTGAGACTGCTGTGCATAGAGACCCTGTTTCCCACCATACTCTTACATACTATTTTTACATCCATTAGGTTTTTTTCCTGAGACAGTTTTTCCTGTTGTTAGCCAAATGATGATTTTTCACTTTTCATCATTCCTTCTAAAATCACTATTACTACAAGGAGTTCTGAAAAAAAAAAAAAAACTGTGGGGGAAGCTTTCAGGTAAGCTCAGTGGTTTGAGCGCCTGTGCGGGCAATCCCAGTCAGGCACATGGGATGGCGGTTGATCCCCACACCACACATAAGGCAGCCTGAGCCAGCCAAAAAAAAAAAAAAAACCTTATGAAGAGTTCTGAAGTTTTTCTCTTCCATTTATTTAATTGCTCAATTATTTATTAGTATGGACTCATGTCTTATTCTCGGAGTTATCCATTATTGTCATTATTTTGCTGTTCAAACTGTCCCATATTAGACTATTAGAAGTCCCTTCTTGTTGACTTCTGGGTCCTTGAAACATGTTTCTGTTATTTTTTGAGCTGCCACTTTCTGGAATTGCACTATTTTCTAGATTCATCTTTTCCCTTTTCTTGACACAGGATCTTCCTTTCTAATTCAAGCTGGCCTGAAACTTGCAACAGTACACTTACTTACCTCAGTCTCCTGAGTGTTGTGATTACAGGTGTGCACCACCACGCCTGGTGAGATTCATCTCGATAACATTTATTTCTTGATGTATATTCTCATCTTGAATTATTTTTTTTGTTTTCTTAGGTATGAAGATACTTGGGCTGCACTTCATAGAAGAGCCAAAGAGTGCGCCAGTGCTGGAGAGGTAACCAGTGAGCTAATCTTGTGCCTATTTACAATTTGCTTTTTGAATGTTAAACACTAGCTAGCCATTTGAAAGTTTATAATTTTATAAGATATCTAGAATTTAGTACTTGATTATGAAGCTCCTTGAATAAAGCATAATTTGTATAATTGATCAGTTGGATGATTGGGCTGGAGTGCTCCTTCAGAAAAATATTTGATTCATCTAGGTATAATGTTTTATATGGGAGTTTGGTACTTTGCAATAATGTAAATTATAAGATGTAATTCCATTCTGCCAACTGTTTAAGAATCCCTTTTTATTGTGTTGGTGGTACTGAGGATTGAACCCAGGACCTTGAGCACTGGGATGCTCCACAGCCCTTTTTTAAGTTTTTAAGTTTTTCCAAAATCACTATCTGAAGTTGGGATTGTCCTGTCTCAGCCTCTAGGAATGCTGGCATTACAGGCATGCACCATAGTGCCTGAGGCTAGAATTTCTTCCATTTTGGACAAAAGCTTAGCCATCCTTATACTAGCTAAAAGTATTAATTTGCTTAATAAAAAAAAAGAAAGAAAGCAAAAATTAGTGACTTTACTGCTCAGTTCATTTAGAATATAAACTTTCCAAGCATTACATATAAGTGTGTAATAAGTAAAAGCAACTTATAATTAAAATTATTTGGTACACACATTTAAAGCTTAACTTAAACCTAAACCTTTATTAAACTGAAATTTGCATACTACACAGTTTACAAACTTAAAATGTAAAATTCAGTAGGTTTTAGTTCATGGACAGAGCTGTGTAACTGTAATCATAGTCAAATTCAGGTCATTTTTGTTATCCTAGATTAAAGCCGTGGAGCTACTAAATGTCATTGCAAGGCTGACACACTTCAAGCTTTGTTACCCAAGATCCAGTACTCTGTGCTTTGTTGTTGGTCAAAGTCCCTTTCTCTTAGACATTCTTATGACTCTTTTAGTTGACTTAGAATGACTATCATCTCTCTGAATTAGTGGAAGCTGTAATAGTTGTATAGAGCACAGGAATAGATGTGATGAAATTTAGACACTAGCATCTTTCATAGAAATTCCTAAAAGAAGATTAGTGCCAGTTTCTGGCAATAAGGCAGACTGAATACACTCATGTACTGTGTGATATAGCTATAAAACACATACAGTATACATATATGTGTTATAAATTCTTAAATTTATTGGCATAAACTTTATTTGCCTCCCAGGTAAATACACTTGTAGATGATTCAGTTTTATTTAAAAAATTATTTTATACTTGTACTCTGTAAAACAAATTCTTAGTATGGAGTCTTAGAATTGAGACAGTATCTCAGCTGAGATACTAAAATGGTATAAGCCGGTTGAATCACACTCTTTCACTTCTGTGTTAGGTGGGTTTCCTCTGACTAGGGAGGAAAGTGAATTGGAGTGGATACTGGAAACTCTTCTCATTTTTGCTGCACTAATATGTTTTGATCTTGGGACAAATAACTATCTTTCCATTTCTTCATGTATAGTGTGGTTAGAGGACTACTTATCCCACTGGCTTAAGTTATTCGGAAGTCACATGAAATAACCACCAGCAGCTCTGAACTGTGGGATATTATACAGTGTTAGATTTTCATTGCTGTGACAGGTATCAGAAATAATTAATTTATAAGGAAGAAGGATTCATTTTGGCTCAAGGTCTTAGCAGTTTAGTACATGAATTCCTGGCCAGGTTGCCTTGAGCATTCACGAAAGAATGTGGCTGTAGGGGCTTGTTCATCTCCTGGCAGCTGGAACACGGGAGGGATGGCAGCTGCCAGGCATGGTGTTCACACCTATAATCCCAGCACTCTGAGGAACTGAGGAAAGAAAATTGCAAGTTGAAGCCCAGCCTGGGCAACATAATGAGACCCTGGCCCAAATAAAAGACTTTAAAAAGAACTGAGGTTGTAGCTTAAGCAAAGCCCCTGGGACCTCTGGGACCAGTGTGAGAGAGGGGGAAGGCTTGAGTTCAAATGCTGTCCTCAAGGGGAACCCCTTCACCCCTGTGACCTAACTTCCTGCCAGTAGGCCCCATCTCCTAAAGGCTCCACCGCCCCCCAGCAGCACCACAGGATGGGATCTGAGCCTTTAATATATAGACATTTGGGGAGCAGTTGAGCTCCAAATGTAAGATAGCCACGGCAAGGTGCTAGTTACCCACATTGCCAAGTACTGGTGTTTCCTGCTGCAGCTTTGTTCTCCCAACCTCAGTGCACTAGAAAGGATTTAGAAGTAAAGTACTCTGCCTTTGTCTTGCTGCTGAAATTGTTCACCTGGT
The DNA here is from genome assembly GCA_004027915.1 of Capromys pilorides. Lineage (NCBI taxonomy): Eukaryota > Metazoa > Chordata > Mammalia > Rodentia > Capromyidae > Capromys > Capromys pilorides. The sequence goes on along the minus strand of PVKN010005710.1, from coordinate 4,004 downwards.
GTTGATGCTACGTTTATTTAGAGATGTTTACTTACAGGTGAAGACCTTGAACTTCTGGAGATTATTTTTTGTCTTTAAATTAAAAATTGCAAATACTAAAATAAGCAGATAATAGTAGAGTTTCAGAACACTTTTCTTTTGTTGGACCATCAGTCTTGTTTCTTTCATATATCCCAATAGCACAAGCCCTAGTATATTAATGAAAGGAATGGGGTTCTGGTATAATTCCTTAGAATTGAGTATAGGTCTAGAGTGGTCCTTTGAAAAGGGATTTAGTTAGCTTCACAATACCTGCTTTTTTATTTATAAGTTAGAAAGGGTAATATTGTTGGTTTACCAGGTTCTGTGTGGTTTAAATGAGAGGGTATGTGCAGAGCCTGTCACATACAAAAATAATCAAAGTGTGGTTTATCGTATAATTATTGATGATCATTTTAAAGAGCCCACTCAACCTCTCATTCTTTCAAATTAAATATTTTAGTGCACTCTCATGTACTCTTTGTCCCCTCCCAAGAACCCTATAAAAGTAGGTCTTATTCTATCCTCAGATTGTAATTTTCAGTTTTAAACGAAGTACAAACTGACTAATCAAGCTTGCTTTCTTTATTCATTTTGCAGTGGCAGGAATTATGAACCCATGGCCTGTCCCATGCCAAGAAAGTGCTCTACCGCTGAGCCAACCCCCCCAGCCCAGCTGTTAAGTTTTAACATTTGAACATGCTGTATTTTGATTTTTAGTAAGAAATGGTTAATATTTAAGAATTGTTTATTCAAGCTTTTTCAGGTGTTACTCAGCTAACCAAAGAAAGATTTAACATTTTTTAAAAGATGTGCCATGTACCAGGTTACATATAGTAAGTTACTGTCTTAGTTACTCTTCTCTCGTTGCTCGGACAAATACCTGACACTCAAAATTCGGGAAGGAAAGCTTCGTTTAGCTCATAGTTACTGGAGGTTTCAGTCCATATTTAGCTGGCTCCAAGGCAGAGTGGCACATGGCAGAAAACAAACTTTGATGGTGGCAGCTAAGAGCAAGAGAGTGAAGGGAGAGAGTAACAGCAGCTCAAGCAGGTAACTTCTTTGCTTACATTGAAATCCAAATCATTTGCCCCAGGGGAGGTGCAGCACCCACACCTACAATAATCAATGACAAATTCCAGAATCCGCCCCATGACTGCATGAGGCTTTGGGGGGACACCTATACACAAACCATTACAGTTACCCTCAAGACATTGGTTGAATGTTAGAAATGAGCTTTGTGTGGTGAGATCGTTTTTCCCATTCATTATGCCCTCATTGCCTCACAGCTGTATCTGTTAGCACTGCTCAGTATTTTTAAAGCTGTATTAGAGATCTTTATAAAGACTGGTTGGCAGTAGGTACCTTTAAGTGCATAGTATTAATGAAGGTGGACATGGTGGTGCACACACCAACGATGCAGCTACTGAGCAGGCTGAGGCAGGTGGACCCACTGAGCCCACAAGTTTGGTTTGGTTTAGGTTTTCTTAAGACAGGACCTTGCTCTGTAGTTTAGGCTGACCTTGAAGTCACTGTGTAATCCAGGCTGACCTTGAACTTGGGGAGATCACACTTCCTCAGCACAGGCGTCCTATGCCACCACGTTCAACTGTACCCATGAGATTGAAGCCAGCCTGGGGAAGATACAGAAAGACCCGATCTAAAAAATAAAAATAAAAATTTTAAAAACTGTGTTAAAATGTGATGTGTCTGATGGAACCTGAATGGGAAATCCTGTGTTTATCCCTTAGTGTGGTCTAAAGAATAGTAGGATTTATGTTACAGCTCAAGTCTTTATTCCAGTGTAGATTCCTACCATATTAAAATACGGGAACAAAACACTAGCATGACATACAAATAACTTTGTATCTTATTTTAGTGTATTCATTTCTCTAAATTTCTTTCCTATTTTATTGATAATTGTATTCAGATTTTAACTCTTGAAGAATCTTAGTCTCATGAAGTATAAATTATCTTCTCCTTTTTAATTAACTGTGAAATTGGTGATTTTACATAGAAAACTCAAGTGTGTTTTCTCCTGTTGCACAGTTGATTTTTACAACATTTATTTTTAGGAGATGTATGTTTCTCACAGTTCTTGCTTATTGTTGGTCATTGACCTCTCCTGCTCCTTCTACACCTTATTTTAGGTCCTTTCCTCTCCCATCATGTTAACACTGAAATTGTCTGGGAGAAACTGATACCTGTTATTTTGTTTAGTCTTCAGGAAAAGAAGTAAGAATTATCTTAGGCTAGTCTGATATCCCTCAACCCTGCTATTATGCCTTTTACATCTCAGTTCCTTCTTTGTTAACTTAATCGTTATCTTATTCTTCTGGAATTGACCAATAGCTCTAGTAATTTTTTTGTTGTTGTTTTTTATGTTTTTTTAGTACAAGGCCTAAAGGGTCTCACTACACAGATCATACTTGTAGTGATCCTCCTGTTTGCAGCCTCTCAAGTGCTGGGATTCCCTGTGCACACCACCATGCCCAGTTCCATTCAGTGACACAGCATGCTCCGAGGGTGGGGCCAGCACTGTGTGGGGAATTGGAGTCCAGCCCACTGAGCTATCTGGCTCACCCTAGCTCTAGTAATTGTTCAATGTACAGAACATTTACCTTTATGTGAGAAGTGTTCCCATTTAAACATAAATTTATCATTGTACATTTAAAATGTGCTAGAGACTTTTTCTAAGAATTCTTTTTGTAAATAACTGTTAATTAGGTTTTTTAGATTTGTTTTTATTTTGTCTCTGATTGTTAGTGGTAGTTTTTGTTTTGTTTTTCTAGGTTTAGATTTTCTAATGAATGGTTTCCTTAAAGCTAGGGTATACTTAAATGTAATTTCTAAGGTCATTTTTGAGTTCTTCTGTAGGGAAAGAGGCACTGATATAAGCAGTAATTTGAGATTTCCTGAATTGATATTAAGTTGGTTCCTTTCTAAAAAGGAAAACAACTTCTGTACTCAAAAAGGATCATTAAGAACCACATGAACTGCATCTCATGGTGCTGTTATTCCTTTGTACCTAAGGTTTTTTCCCTTCCTCCTCTGTGTGTGTTGCAGCTGGTGGACAGCGAGGTGGTTATGCTCTCTGTGCACTGGGAGAAGAAGAAGACGAGCCTGATTGAGTTGCAGGAGCAGCTGCAGCAGCTTCCCGGTTTAATAGCAGACTTGGAATCCATGACAGCAAGTCTGGGTGAGCTTGGTATCTGAAGCTGCGCATCACTTTTTAGGAATGGGAACAATTTTCATGGGACTTAGCCTAATTTCAGAACTTTCTAAGAATTCATAAATTCTTGGTCAACATAGTGAATTGTAGTTAGTGTGATAGTCTGATTGAGGATCATTCAGGTGAAGTATAGAAATATTGCTGAAAGATACTATTTTCTGCCACAGTTCAGCTCAGGATACAGTTTTTTGTTGATTGGTAAAGTGACCCAGGATGCTTTGTGACATTAGGTTTTCTAGTTTGAAAATATGAGTATAGAAAATGAAGAGAATTAGTGTGACTGGGTCATGGCTGTAGGATGTGTTCCTAAAGCTACTGTTTTTAAAATTCAGGTTGCTAGAGCAGTGTGTCACACAGAATGATTTCTTTTTCACCTCCTACTGATGAGAACAAACAGATTTATTTAAATGAAAGTACCTGTTTGGCTAACTTTAGACTTTGTGGAAATTTATTTTTGCTCTCATTTGGTTGGATTTGTTAAGATTCTTTATATATACAGAAAATTGTCTATTTTTGGCAGTCTTAAGAATATTGTGGCTTACTATTTGTCAAAATACAAGGATAACATCTAAAGATAATATTGTGGCTTACTATTATCAAAAGACAAAATTATAGCAATTGTAAAATTGGTTTTATGATTCTGGAGATGGATGACACTTCATTCCATGAAATAAAGTGTTATAATGGACTAAAAAGTGATTGGTTTGTAGAACAAATAAAATGGGCTGAAGGATGCAGAAACAAAAGCAAATTG
>PVKN010005709.1:0-30132 GCA_004027915.1 Capromys pilorides | reverse complement strand
GGGGGGGGGGAGAGAGAGAGAGAGAGAGAGAGAGAGAGAGAGAGAGAGAGAGAGAGACTAACTTAAATCCATAGACTTTCTCCCAGTATGCAAGTTTCCTCAAGTTGACAAACATCACATTTATAGATGAGAAATGCATACAGGAAAAGATTTAGGTAGAAAACCAAAACTGTTGGCACAAAAAAAAAAATAAACTGAAGACAGCTCCAGGTCCATGCATGGCTCATGGTCATCTGGTTTTTATTTTCTTTTGCCTTTTTTTTTTTTTAAGTTCACTTTTTGCAGGTGAGACTGCAAATACTAAGGCAGAAAGGCCTGAGGGCTTTAGTTCAGAGGCTGCTGCCTCCTTTTCACCTGGACTGGATGCACCCCTGTGGGCTGCTCCCTGCTGCCACCCTCTGCCAGTGGTTTCTACCAGGTGGAAGCCTGCAATGCCAAATGCTTCAGGCAGGAACACGGACAGAACCGCCTGCTTTGTGGAAAGTAGCCACAGGACAGTGATTTATAAATATACACCGATCCCCAGAGCAGTAAGCGAAGTTTTCGGCGGCGTTTGCTTGTCTCAGGATATGTGCAATGTCACCACTAAGCCAGTGACTCACACTCACAGGGGCAGGTGCCCGAGCCCTAGCAACACCCTATCATTACCCCACAAGATGTGCCCCTTCCCCACTCACTCCTGTTGCGGGCCTGAATGTTCCATTGGCCTGGGCCACCTTCTTCAACTGTGCCCTGCAAATTTCCAAATTTTCAAAGCAGTTTCTGAATTGCTTAGGAACTGGCAGAAATTAATAAGCAACAACCCATTGATATTGAAATGGACTCATTACAGTGCCAGCTGCCAATAATTTGCAAGGCTGGATTCTTGCTGGCAAACAGGCCTGTGGGCGGCTGTCCTTCCACCTGCACTGTGGAGGCTGATGGTGCACTTTTTATTCTTGAATGAATGAATACCCTATCAGTTTAAAATTTTATATATATATATATATATATATATATATATATATATATCCTTCTAGTCCTTGAACAAAAGAATTATATGAACAAGATCAAAGTTACAGGGTATTACTTATAAATAATATTGAGTTGATGTGATTATCATTTTTTTCAGATATTAATTAAAAGAAAATTTTACTTAAGACCTAGGCCATAAAACCAATCCATAAGAGAAGGGAGAATAATGAAGAACTCCACATTTATCCACTTGCATTCAGCAGATGTGAGAAGACTATGAGGTACCAATACGTATTAATCTTGCTTATAGTAGGTTAATACCACCAGGGTCATATAGCAGTGCCCAGGAGACTCCAACCCATTACTTCTCTGGGTTTTTAAGAGTTGCAAAGAATTCAGTGTTACCAGAAGGCACAGCTGCACCCAGCTCTAGGGTGGAACTTTGAGCTTGGAATCACATTTCACACACTGAGTCAATCTAGGTTTTGGAAGACAAATCTTTCCTTGCAGAATAATTCAGGGCTAACTCTGAATGCTAGTTTACCCTCCTCAAGTGAGAATAATAATAATTCCTAAACCATCAAATTATACACTCTAAATGAGGTCATCTTTGTTACATAATTTGCTGCATGCATTATCCAAAATGTGCTTTATTAAATATTAACTTATTTTCCACTGTAATTTAGCATCTGTAAAGCAAAGAGTGCTCTATGGAATGCACTACTGTTATCATTTAACATGACACCCACTCATTGGGACTGAGGGGAAAGTGTGTGTGTGTGTGTGTGTGTGTGTGTGTGTGTGTGTGTGATTTGACTGAAATCAGTCACTTTATTTAAAGTTTCTACAGACAACACATGGATTGATCAGCACTCAGTATGCTAAGCTCCCACACACCTGACCCATAGTGACAGGGCTCAAAGCACCAATCTTGCATTCTGATGATCCCCAGAAGTAAATGCTGAATAGACCAAGTGTGCCACTCTCTGATTTACCTCAACTCGGAGTCAATTTCCATGTCAGGTATCAAATGTTGGGGGTAGGGAAGTTATCACCAAACCAAAGTTTCAAAAATCTGCAAAAATACACAGGACTGAAGGTCCCACTGCTTCAGCCTATAATGTGATTGAAGATGAAACTATGTCATGTGTCAGAAATATTGTGTCAATGGCATTTACTCTGTAGCTTTTTAAAAAAAGTTTCTAGACTAGAATGTTCTCTTTCATGTTTGAAAACAAAAAGAGCATTTGTCATTTTTAAAACCTTGGAAGTTCCAGGAATCAAAGTATATAGTTTAAAAAGGCACTGTACTTGCCTTCAAAATACCCACATGCAGCTACCACACTCTGTTACTTAGAAAATTAGGAGACTTTGGGCTAGTTAATTATTCATTCTGAATGCCATTGAGGGGGAAAACTGAATGTAGTACAATCTTCTTTTGCAATACCTACCCAAAGGGTGCTTGCACATTAATTCTTCTTTTATCTTTTTCTCAGTGTCAAAGAAGTTCCATAATTAGTAAATTAATGAGAATTGATAATTTCTCTCTTTCCCTGAATCTAAAAGGAAGGAGTAGAGGCAGAGACCTTTCGTCAAAATTCTGAAGAGTTATTATATAGATAATAAACACCTAAAGGTTTTGCCTTTGTCTTACTACTCATATTAAGATTCAAATCAATAATGAGCAGATATGATATGGATGGATGGATGGGTGGGTGGATGGATGGATGAGTCTGGGCTACTGTAAAACATTATGTCACTTAAAAATTAAGGTGAAAGAAAGTATGCCAGTCAAATTTATTTCTTCAACTATTATTTTATCAAAGAAAAGACTCAGCGACATCTATAATTTAAAGTAGAATAAAGGGCCAGACATGGCAGCGCATGCTTATATAAGAGGATCACAAGCTCAACACTGCCTGGGCAATCTAGCAACTTACTGAGACCCTGTCTCAAATTTTAAAAATTTGCTAAGTTTTTAAAAGGGCTGCAGACATATAGCTCAGTGTTAAAGCATGGGGTTCAATCCTTTCCCTCAAAGGAAAATAAGTAAAGAAAATTACTACTAGGGGGAGGGGGAGGAAACACAAAGATGAAAACAACACTGTAGAGAGAAGGGGCAAAAAGGTAGCAGTGTCCCCTCTTGAGGTATTCACCTAGCCCATTTGATAATATCCAACTCAAACAGGGACATGGCAACCACAGAACTCACACTGACCAAAGCAATTCAAAGACATACAATTTCAGTGTTAGGCACATCCACTGCTGGTCCTCAGAGACACGATGAGCCATGCTCTGAACTCATGGGCTATTATGGTTTAGATCTAAAACATCCCCCAAAGTCTCATGTTTGGGAGTGGGGCTTTGGGAAGGTGACGGGATCAACACTCATCAGTGGACTGATGTGGAGTTCAGTGCTGAATATGTTGTGAGGAGGGGACTCTTGGTTGGACGTAAGTCACTGCGGGTATGACCTGGAAGGAGTGATCTTTGACCTGGGAGGAGTGATCTTATCCCAGCACCTCTTTTCTCTCTTTGCTCCCTGGTTGCTATCAGTTGGACAATTTTCTTCCACCATGCTCTCAGCCATTCCACTTCTGCCTTGGAGCCAGTCAACCAGAGAATGAATCCTCAGAAAACGCGAGCCAATAATAAAACTCTGGGCTGGCCAGATAACTCAGCAGATTAAAGGCAGACACAGGGACCAGGGTTCAAAACCCTGGCAACACATGCTGTACTGGCGGCGCCCCTGGGGCGCTCTGAGATGGCGACTAAGACTGGAGGTAGTGGTGCGCACCTGAAATCCCAGCACTTGGGAGGCTGAAAACTGAAGGATCGCTATGAGTCTGATCTGTGTAGTGAGACTAGATACATGAAAAATAATAATAACAATCATAATAATAAACCTCTGCTCTTCTAAACTGCAAATGTTGAGCATCTTGTCCTTGCAAAACAACTAATACATGACCTCTATGACAAATTTCATACGATCTCTTGTCTTGTCTTCACAACCGACTCAAAAAACTCACAATGTGGCAAAGGAGCTGAGAAAGGCTATTTGCTACCCCCCAGAAGACTGTCCTGGAACTCTGCTTTCCCTTCCACGTGCTGGCTCTTGACCAGGGGAGAGTGAGCTGAGGTGAGGCTCTCAAGCTCCAAACGTACATAGCCAGGTTGCCCTGCCAGGCGACCACACCCCAGCTGGTATAAAGGTCAGCTCCACCAAGTGTGTACTTGTTTGGGTTTTGTAAGAGCTCTGCCACCTGGACTTGTGCAAAGATGAGGTAACCCTTCCCTCCCAGTCGAACCACGAGGCGGGTGAGCCTTGGTAGGGGCTCCAGATTCCTGCTCGTACAGCACGAATGAAATGATTTTAGCCTAAACACTTTTTTAAGGCAGCTATAAGCAGACACTCCAATGAGCCAAATAAGATCCTCAGAAGTTACCATACCCATAGGCTGCTCTAGTTTTGAACGATAGTACTTCCTAATATATCCAAATGCATCCCAAGGTAACTCAGTGAGGAATGTATTCATAGAATCAATATTTTTAAGCAGTTATAAGTTGGGAACTATTTACTAAAATAATAACTTTAATTTTAGAAAAGGGACGCTTTGGCAACACTTAACAAACAGGTTCAGCTGGGACAGACATCACCATATTTCTTAGGCATCAGTGCATAGCAAGAGGAAGTAATACGTTCTTCTGCAACCCAAGGAGAGCTTCCATGTATGGAAAGCTTACTCTCTGGCTTGCACTGTGTTGATGGCTTTAGGCCAAAATATTCTTCTAAGTTTCCCCTAAGTTCTTGGTGTTGTATCATGTTGCAACTACACTTAGACATCTCCAACTGGTAACTGCCAAAACGCTACAAAATCGCATCACTTACTGCAAAGCTTCCCTCTAGTATCGTCTGAGAGAATTTGGAAATCATCAATCCCAAAAGGCTCCGCTCCACAGCTGGCCATCAAATCTCCCACATTTCCATACTGCCTAATGCCGTAAATGGCTCCATTGAGGTCTCCGCTTGCTGAATGGATTTAATAAGTTTTTCAGGACACACCATGAGAATCACATGATTTCTCATTCCCAATTCTTAAAAAGCTTTGTAAACACAAAACACTTGAGAATTCCACCCCACATTCTACGAGCAGTGACCATGAGAGGCCAGGGTGCAGCTTTGGGCTTCTGGATCCTACTCTGTCCACTCCAAATGTGAATCTCATGAAAAAAGGCACATCCATGTTACTGCATCAAGAGAGTGGAGCACCGGACTCTAAAAGAAAATGGGAAATAGGGCTGGATGTGATTCACTTCTAATGCTGAACTCTGTCCTTGACAATTTCACTCCTTTATAACTCCATTTATAGGGCATTCCAGTGATAAACTATATCATCTGGGTAGGAGAGGATGCTATTTTTCAAAATACTCTTTCATGCCTCCTATGCAACTTAATAATATAATCCTTAATCTGCATACCAGAATAATTTTCTCAAGTCATCATCAGCACCTTAGTTTAGGAGAGATTTCAAAATATAATTACTTTGCTCAACAACTAATTTTCTAAAACCCAGGCATCCAATTCTGTCCCTTTCAGTGGACTCTGTCCCATTCCCATGGAGGCCATGGGAGCTTTGCCATGCACAGGGAGAACCCACATTTTCTGGGACATGCGGCAGGGTGCTGGTGGGTACAGCGCGCTCCTCCGTTGCTGCCAACACTGAAGATGCAGGGAAGGGCTGTGGCTCTTCAGTCAGTATGGAAATCGGTGTCTCTCCCCTTGAAAGGGTGAGGCTAAAAGGATGGGTTGGAGCTATGCCTGCACCCTAAAGGAACCTGAGGCTACTGTGTGCAGTGGGAATGTGGGTTGGGCTTTACTGTGGGAGTTACATGGTCACATACAATTGTTGTCCCCAGCTGGGTAGTGTGGAAGAGATGCTGGATCCCTGGTGAAGCAGTCAAGCCCAGGAGGTGTCCCGAACCGGAGACTGGCAGGTAGGGTCACCAGGACTCCATGAGGAGGGAAGGAGGGAAAAGGAGGCAGCAGGCGGTTTTCTGAAGCTAATTTGGCAAATGAAAAATCAGGTGACAATAACGCCTTCCCCTCTTGAGTCTCATAGAGCTTCTGGGTCATCATTAGCAGTGAGAGTAGGAACAGCTTTACAGTGATATTACTGGATGTTTAATGTCCAACTCACAAGCAGCCTTAAGTGAAAAGGGTTGGAACATACCAATGAAATTAAAATTAAAACTGCTTCCAGTCCTATGGTTACCTTGAAGGAAAGTAATAATACGAAGTACTTTGACACCCTTTTCTCTGTCTTAAGCTTTGCACACACATACCCATGTGCACACATACACTTTACTCAGTAGTTACACTGTGGCACTCAACTTCTACATGCATCCCTCCTTGGAAATGGTTATCATTCTGGAGTGTTAGAAAGTCGGAATATTTTTTAAAGAAAATACACTTCAAAATAATAAAAAGAGGTTCCTATTATTATTTTGCATTTCATAATTTTAAAATTTTTCTTCTTCTCCCACAACTGCAAGCAATATTTGAATGGTGCTATTGCTGTACTTTAAGCCAAACTCAGGGATAACCAATATTTAGCCGATTAAAAATGCTTCTTTGAAAGAATAAAACGTAGCCTTCTTCAGTGGGCTACTATAACAAAATATCTTAGACGAACTAGTTTGCAATCAGCAGCCACATGCTACTTAAAGATTTGACAACTAAGAAGTCCAGGATCAGCGTGTGGACAGATTCAGTGTCCCTTAAGGCCTGTCCTTTGCAAAGGGTAGCTCCTGACCTTTTTCTTACCTGATGCAAGAGGCACACAGGCTCCCCTGGCTTTTTCGGAGAGGCTGTTAGCTCACTGAAGTAGGTAGAGCTCAAGACCTAACCAGCAACCCTCTCACCATCATCACCATGGGTCAGTTTCAACATATGAGTGTGGCTGGGACCCAACACTGGGACTACCGTGCCTCCCACAGAGCTTAGAGACCAAAAAAAAAAAAAACCCCTTTGGAAGATGCTGAGGTCTGAATGTTGAAATACAGCAATCATCCCACTGTACAGTCAAAGAGCCAAACAGAAAACCAACGAAGTAAAAACAAGAACAGAACATGCCTCTAACCTGTGAGAGGCCAGAAGTCTAAGACATTAGCTCAACCACATCTTTTACAGATCATACCAACATCTATCCTAATAAAATGCATTCCATATCACCATATCAGCAACAACTTAATATTTAAAAAAAAAAAAAAAAAAGTGATGCCTCTGGCTTGGAATTGTAAAGTTAGACAACAAATCAGATTACAGTTCAACCTCCAGAACTGTCTGGGCTTGCAGGACACCCACTGTCCCCCCCACTCCCTCCTTGGGCTTGGTTGTCCTATTCAAGTAAGATTGTCAACAGCAAGTAATGTTCCAAGCTGCACAAACCACAGTGAGATGCATCTGGAATGCACAAATAGGTGCATGCGAGCGACACCACAAACCAGTGTAGTAGTTCAAGATAATCACTTCACTTCTGTGTAAGAGAGGAAACTGAGGAGCCAGTGGTTGTGCAGATCTCCACCAGGTAGCTCTGGAGTGAGTCTCTGCTTCTGTCAGTGACCAGGCCAGCAAAGACTGACAGGGGAGCACGGAGCATGGAAGGACACAGCTAGAAGGCAAGAAAGGAAAGGATGGAACGTGACTGTCAAGTCACTCAGTCTAACCTTCCTCATTGTCCTTGCTTTTTGAAGTTAAGAGGATGGTCTGGAAGTTTCTATGCTTTCTATACCTGAAAAGAAACCCTTCTTTCTCGGGCTTGTTCACATCCAAGCCCATAAGTACCATAATGGTAAGTATCATAAGATTTTTCCTGCCGGATTTCCTTCTCAACAAATAAGTGATATGGTGAAGGCAAACATCCCACAAAGTAGAACCTCAGAAAAACAAAATGAAGGGCAACTAAGTCTCACTTTACAAATCTGGTAGAGGATCTTTCTGATTCAGTGCTGACTAACATCCATCCTAGCCAAATTACAAAGTGGGAGAGAATAAAAAGAGCATGAGCTAGCTGCAGACTGATTTTTTTTTTTTTGGGGGGGGGGGGGGCGCCGCACCAAACAGAGCAAAAATGTGGGTCCCTAAAGTCAAGGAAGATAATCAGCCTCTTCACTACAAAGACAACTCCTGGGGAGTCTCTGAAATGCTTGAAACAGTGATACATCAAAGTCCGGCTGCAGAAAACCAATACATAAAATTACAAAGCAAATCTGTTTCTTGTACAAGAGTAACTGGCTCAAAAAGCTTGACATTCACTGCCAAGAATTATCTATGGGACCACACACAAACCAAGTAAAACAGCCATTGGGCTTGCCTCTTAAGAATTAGCAAGTACTCTCCTGTCCAGGGTGCTAACATGCATAGGGCTTGATGGACAAACTCATCAATAGAACACTCCTCCTCATGCCCACCCTAGGAAGCATCAGTGCCAATGCTTCTTAATTTAATTAATAAATCACATACATGGATTTATTAAATGTGCATCCAGGGATGTACACTGCAGTTTTCTATGCATGTTCAAAAAATAATTTACCTGAACCAAGTAGAAGTCCCTAGAACTTCAAAAGGAACAAAAACATAAATTCTGAAATTTCCTTGGCATACTCTCTATTTAAATCATCTTGCCCAGGAATTCAACAAGAAAAAGCACCATTCTAGAAAAAGAGAACTGATCTAACTCCTAAGAAAAAAATGAGAAACTCAAGTTAGGCAACAGAAGAAAAAAAAACGGGGTGGGGGAGACATGATGCTAAAAACTATCCCAAAATCTGTTGTTAATATCTGTTTGTGGCTTTGTTCACTTTTTACAAATAAGTCTCAGTTCCTCATCTGCATGGCTTGTTTTCCACCCTTATGAGGAAGCAGCCCAGGGTTCACATCTCCCTGAAACAAGCACCAGCCTTTGAGGAGCTGCAGCTGAAAATCTCAGGCTGCTCTCACATCTTCTGCTGAGAGCCCCAGCTCTCGCTAGGGACCATTAAAATGTGTTTTTGCAGCACAGATCGTAATAAATACCCCTACTCCAGTAGTTAATAAAACAAGGCCACAGGCAGAAAAAGAAAATAGACAAAGGACTCAGCCTCACCCACCACGCAACACATCATTGGCAAGATGCAGTAAGTAGAAAATAAAGTTCCCAACCGTGACTGCATTTTATAGTGTGACTAATCTCAGACACAATCAGGAGTAGTTAAGAGATTTCCAACATATAGTCTGGAAAAAGGAAAGTTAACAATAATAAGCAAGAAAAAAAAACATTTAAAAAAATGGCACTTTAAAAGAAAAAATCTTCGTGAAAACTGTGACCTTCATCAATTGTGAGGAGTGGGGCATTTTATCTTCCAGAAAAAATTCTGTCTCTGGCTAGCTTCCAATCCAGATGGACACGTTCTCATTAGGTTCACATGGCCACGGCCCCCCGCAGGCATCTGATCCTCCTGAGTTGTACCTCTTCCAAAAAGTACTCCCTCTCTTACCTCCTGTGCTTTTCCTCAGACATTGCTCTCACCCAAACTGTAGGTTCTGCCCACAATACAAAAGTTTTTCTTTCTCTCACTTTTCTACTTTCTCCCAGACTCTCTACCTGCATCTCTGTCTTCAATATAAATTTTTCTTTCCGAACTCCTGCTGGCCAATTCCATGTGGCTACCCATTGGTAGTTCTGACTTCAAGTCAGGGTCAAAAATCTTCCACCCTTATGATTCTGCCCAGAAGGTGACATGATTTGTAAACACGAAATAGACTTTGCAAGAGACCTGGTTGTAATATGCCATGCAGTGAACCTGTGGCCTTTAAGCAGACACTGGGCAGCCCTATGAGCCTCACTCTCCACCTGAAAAATAGGTAATCTGCCTACAGGTTTCTACTAGGGATGAAGTAAAACAATGTACATGAAATCTCGGTTTCTTGGTATTTAGTTCTGGTTTCAAGGGTACGCATGTTCTCCTTTCCTCTTTTCCCCACAGTCCCTGAAGTATCTTCTAAAGCTAGCCCATCCCTTCTACACCTAGGTCAACCCAGGTCTCCTTGCTTTACTCCCCATCAATACTATCCCCTCTTCTCCACAGTCCACCCACTGCAAACTGAACGAATGAAAACACAAACTGCAGTTACTGACCTTCCAAAGTACCACCCATCTCATCCCTGTTCCACTAACCCAAGGCAGTGGTATTGGTTTGCCACCTAGGATTGGTTGCATGATAGTTTTTCCAGGGACGTGGAGTGGGGATGGATAGGTGGATTCAGGATGGTTCAAAGGAGCTCACAATCTAGAACTCACATGCTCAGTTCACAGTAGGGTTCATACTCTAAGAATCTGAAGCTACAAGAACTCTACTATGAACTCAGCATGTGAGGGATCTAGGTTACTTGAAAGATCAGATTCTTACAGGCCAGGGATATAAATCAGCAGCATAAGCACCTGCCTGGCAAAAGCAAGGTCCTAAATTTGATGCCCCATACTGCAAAGAAATAAATAAACAATGAAACAATAAAAAGAACCTGAAGCTGCTAATGAACTTACGGAGGCAGCACTTTGGTGAAGCAACGAGGAGCAGCTGTAAACACAGATAAAACTTCGCTCATCCCTCCACACCTTCTACTGTGTGGACCAGTTCCTAATAGGCCATGAACTAATACCAATCCATGGCCTAGGGGTTAAGGACCCTTGCACTAAGATATGGACAACCCAAGCATGCACAGCAGAGGTGAGAACTACAGGAATAAAGGAGCATCATTCTAAAGGGCTATTCAGAAATTTACTGAAGTTGGAGCAGGGGAGGCGGGGTATATCACTTCTGGAACATTTTAAATCTGCATGCTTTTTAAAGGTGAAATACTCATCCCCCTCCTAAAAAGCTGGTATATGGAGTAGTTAGGAACTCACTATCTTTTTATATTGAGGTGTTTAACTGCAAAACTTTTCAAAGCTCTGATCTGTCAAGAATTATCACTTTTCCTCCTCTGATTGCCCACAGTTATAAATTATTTCAATATTTATTCTGATCGCTCTCAGGCAGGGTCACAAGCTCCATGGCGGGATGGACCACAGCTTCTTACTTACTACCAGAGTGTCCAATGAATCATACCTCCTTCTACTATCACCCCCATAGATGGGAGGTACTACTGCAGTTGGCTAAACTAGACACCATAGCCTAGACATGTTTACAGCTAAAATCACCCTCTCCAACAATGTTTTTTCTCCAGTAACTAAGTAATACCATCAATATTAGCCAAACAAAGAAACAGTAAAATTTATTTCCCTACAGAATGCTTACAGTGGAATATCCAACATAGACTCACTACTGGCCCACAAATCCACTTGCTTTGCACTCCCAAGGGAAAGCCATTTGGGGTGTTCCAGGTAGTAACAAGCTCCAGGACACAGAGGTCACCCAGAAGAGTGGTGAGGCTTCCTACATGTCATATTTGTCACGTATTGCTAGACAAGTGCATCTGTTCAGAGCCTGAATCTCTTGATCGCCAACATCATCAATCATCAAGAGTTACGATTCTATTACTTCAACATGGAAAACAACGTCAAAATACATCTGTACACTGGAAAACATGAGCACACATAATGCAGTCACTTAATAACTCAACTTCTGGTTCTTCAGCTCTTCTCCTAACCCTGCCTATGACACACATGTACATCACAGAAGTCCAGGGTACACAAGCTTCCTTGTTGGTGATACTTCTGCTCCAGCCTTGAAATCACCACTCTTCTACCTCTGAACCAAGACTTCAAGCACACAGCAGGGTTGGAGTGGGGGTATCCCAGCAAGTCCCCAGTTTTAGCACAGCTGGGCTTCAAGTTCAGCTTGAAAG
This sequence comes from Capromys pilorides, assembly GCA_004027915.1. Classification (NCBI taxonomy): domain Eukaryota; kingdom Metazoa; phylum Chordata; class Mammalia; order Rodentia; family Capromyidae; genus Capromys; species Capromys pilorides. The sequence goes on along the minus strand of PVKN010005709.1, from coordinate 18,293 downwards.
CCCAGCAGTGGGAAGGAGGGTCGGAATGACTGTTCAACACTCTCCTACACCCTGCTCATGACTAACGCATCATGCTGGGAAAGCACTTCCTCCCAGCCAGTCAGAACTGACAAGTTCACATTTAAACCAAACCAGTCCTGAGAATGCTAAGGAGGGACTCAGCTCTCCAAGGCCTACGTACGCCCTTTCTGAAAATATCCACCTAGAGAGAAAACAGACTGTAAGTTTAGGCCTAGCAGTCCTTTCTAATGGTGCTTCCATATGGAGCAGGGAGATGGAGTTTCAAAAGCCAAATCAAAGAATGTACACAGTAAGTCAGGGACTCGGATTTCTTTTTGAGTGTCAGAATGACTTGTGAACTTGGTGCAGATCACTTCATTTCTCTAGGACTTCAGACTCTATACCAGTAAAATATAGCACCTAGTAGGTGTTTTAAAACTGTTCCTTTCCCAGAAAAAGGAGCTTTGGGTATGGTGTTGTGTTAGCCGACTTTCTGTTAGTATAAGTAACACCTGACACAAGCAGTTTATGAAGAGGAAAGAATTGCTCTGGGTCACCGTGTGGAGGTTGCAGTCCTTGGTTGGTTGTTCCTATTACTTTTGGACACACACGGCATAGAGTGAGCTCGCCGTGGAGCAAAAGTATTCATACTCCATGTGCAGGGAATAGAAAAGAGGGGGAGAGAAGAAGGCTGAGGGTCCCAGTATCTCCCTGAAGAGGATGCCCACATCCATCAGAAAACCTCCCCAGTAGACTCGATCTCTTAAAGGTTGCACCACCTCTCAATACAACAGGGGCCAAGGACCAAGTCTTGACCATGTGGGTCTTTAAAGGAGACTTCAAATTGCTATGTAAAAGGGGGAAAGTATTGTGCATTTACACTCAACTGTAGAGATTAATTTCTACAGTGTGATTTTCCATTCAAAATAGCATCCATGAGGAGAAGGAGGGGATTAATCAAGTGTATTCACTAAATAGAGCTTGATGATCAAAATAACACCAGCCTTCTGCTTCTGCTGCTGCTTCGCTTGCACAAGCAGAGGGAAATGGAGACCAAACTACTGTTGGCACCAGGATGCCAGCTCCCGAACCTCCTGTTTTGATCTGTTTCTCTTACTCTGTCCCCACACTCCCGGGAACAGCCTGCCATCTGTGCTGTACCACCCCACTCAGCTTGGTTTCTCACAAAGGTAAATAAGACCCTGACATCACTTTCCACCTAAAACAGCTCCTTCCATTATTGCTTCTAGACCTCACGCTCAACTCAGCTCCATCCAATTCAGGATCCATTTGCACTAAGCACTTGCTCTGTGGGTGGCATGACTCAGGACTCCACATGAGGCACTGGGCAGCCTGGCCTCCTTACTTTGAGGACTCTTATTCAGATGTGAAAGGAGAGGGAAATGTGTTCAGCCCCCCAAAAATGTAATAGGAGGCCCAGTAAACTCAGAGTGCATGCTCTATAAGAGGGAGAGGTGCAGTCTAATGAAATACTTTATGTCTAGAGTATAGTGTCATAGCTAATATTTCTTATAATACACATGTGCCCGCATAAGGGCAAAAATAAAGATATATAGATATTTAATTTGACTATAATTTTTAATCTACGTTTTATATTTACTCAGGGGAAAAAATGATCATCTTGATGTCCTTTTTAGTCTATAATTAAAATACTACTAAAATCCTTGAAAAAGAAAACATTTTAATTATGTGGATTGATAATGGACATTTGAAATCATTTTCCCATAAAGGCAGAATCGACAGGAGAACACTCATTCAAAAAATACAGTCAAAAGATGTCTTCAAATTTCCCACCATCTAAATTTGCAGTGGATGATGCTCACCCTGAAGTAACAAAAGGTTTTCCCCCTCTATCAAGGGCTACCACTTTAAGACAGGCAAACATAGTGAAGTAGGACATTTGCTTTTAAAAATCTTGTCTGCTATAAATCATCTGCAAGATGATTTATCAAATTGTAGTTGTTGAGATTCATGCCTATCTCTTCTATCTCAAAGAACTGGTTTAACAACAACGAAAAAATGTATCTATTTGTGGAGGAAAGTCTGGTTCTTTTTAGGTTCAGTTTGAGATGGGGCCAGATCCTTGAGTGCCTCTTCCCAAAGGCATAGCCTAACAGCGCACACCAGCCCAATGCTGAGCTCCTTGGGCCGACTTGAGGACACTTATTAGTGCTACGCAGACAACTGTGGAATATGCTAGCCTGTTAGACAAAGAGCCATGGGCAAGTGAATTAAGAAAATAAGTAAAATTCTATTAAGATGTCACCCCATGAAAGATTAGAAGGTAAGGCAGGAAGGGTAGCACACCCCTGTATTCTCAGCATTCTGGAAAGCTGCAGCAGGAGGACTGCAAGTTGGAACTCAACATGGGCAACTTGGTGACTCAGCGAGACCCTGTCTCAAAATAAAACATAAAAAGAACTAGGGATATGAAGAGCCAGGGATGGCATATTTCAAAGGCACTGGGTTCAGCTCGCTGTACTGCAAAAATAAATAAATAATTATATATACATAGATATGAAAGCATTATACTAAGTGCAATAAACCAAAAACAACAAACTCAAATGAGACAGGCAGTGGGGTGGTGGTTGATGGGAGGGTGACAGAGGAGTATGGGGAACTGTTGTTTAATGGAAGCAAAGCTTCAGTTTGGGAAGAAAAAAGGTTTTGGAGACAGACAGCAGCAATAGTTGCACAATAGAAGGAATCTACTTAATACCTTCGACTGAACACCTAAAAGTGGTTAATATGGTTAATGTTGTTACGCATAGTGCTGTACAATAAAAAAAATAGAAGACAGTAATAACACTGGAGGGGTGCACCACAATTGGAAAAGTGTTTCTGTATACATTAGATCACGGAATCAGTGCAGCAATGTTCGGTCAGGGTTCCCAAGTAACCCTTGTGCCATCTCTGTAAAGGATGCATATATTTCAAGAGTCATGGAAGAGGGGCCAGGTCATCATCACGGCCCAGGTCCACTTCCATCCAACTTGCTATGCTCACTCCACTACTCCACACTCTCTGGCTGACCCATTCTCTAGGAATTTGGGGGTGTTCACAGAAACTCCAAGAACTACTTGGACATGGTCAAAGTTGGGAATTCCAACTCTAGACATCAAGAAATGGATTTCACTTTATTTAACTCAATGTTTCCCAGCCTTTCTTAATCATAAAGCCTTACTTTGCAGAACATCAACTAACAGTGGAAATGTCAGTATTTCATTTGTTCCTAATGTGGGAAACACTCTGCACAAAATGTGCTCATTTCTGTCACTACATCTAGTCCCAGCAATCAAGTAATCAGAGCACTCGGGTAATTGGCAGCTCCAGGTATCAGCGTCATCGCCAGCACTGCCTGCATCTGGTAATGTTCCCTCTCCAACTTTTTATCTTCTCTCATCCAAATCTTTCCATTAGGCATAAAAGAACCACATAGACCACGAGGGAGACAATGAAGGACCTGACCGACATCATCCTTGGCTCCTGTAGTGCTTACTCACCCCACCTGGGTCAGATTAGAGCCGTGTGTGTGTGTGTGTGTGTGTGTGTGTGTACATAAGAAGGCCATCAATGACAAAGCAGAACTGTTGATGTGAGCTGTAATAGAAAAAAAAAAATTATTTAAGGATGTGGTCTATGTGCCCCATCCCACGTCCTCTTACCTAAGGTCTACTATAAGTGAGTCAGAGAAAGAAAAAAGTATTTGACTTGGCACTGAATAAATACATCGGAGAAGTGAGAGGCAGTGCCAACAGGAATACAGGTTCTACTGGTGATTTTGTACAGCAACAACACTTGGACTTGGAGTTTAATGAACCTCATTAGCAGTTTCTTCCCACTAATTAAAATAACTTTTTTAAAAAATGCTTGCAGTGCTGGGTCTGGCATCCAAGGCCTTAGCACATGGTAGGCAAGTGCTCTACCACTCAGTAAATCAAACCAATCAGCGGCGATGAAGCAAAATTAATCATAGATTTGTTTGGCTTTGTTTTTAACACAATGTAAGTAAAAATCTTTGGGATAAAGCAACAAATTGTTCTAAGATAATTTGTCACGTGATGTGCATATTTAATTGTTGAAAAGACTTCGATCAAGAGTACATTGTCCCTGTGTGCAAAAGTAAACACAGCCACCGTGGGTTTCAAGTAGTATACTGGGCTGTGCATCCAAGCAGGGCAGGTCTGAGGCGGTGCTAGCTGCCTAGGCCTCCTCTCAGCAAACCCTAAAGCTGTCAACTGTTACTTCTTGTTGGGACTTGTGCAGTTTATGTATGTTCACTTTATAATGGGAGCCCATCAGCTCCTTCTGTTTGAACCTGACACAATGGTAAAAGCCCTCAAGGGTTAATTATTAATCTCAAAATGAAATCTGAAACAGATAATGAAGTGTTGAGAAATTGTCAAAGACATCCCACAGCCTTCGTCAAAATCAGGGCTATTCCCAGGCAATGACAGTCTCAGGCCGGAGTCCTGACGCAGGGGTCTTGGCGGTTAACGCTCTGCAGGAACGTGACCAGAAGCCAGATGGAATGGGTGATATCTGCAGGAGGGTGGAGAGTCACTTCATGTCACCAACACTCAGTTTCCTCCTTGTAAACAGGAGCAAGAGCTCATGGGATGGCCTGTGGGAAAGCACTCAGCCTACCGCCTGAGCCGCAGGGGTGATCAACAAACAACAGCTGGGGAAAAAAGTGTGATCTTTCCTTACATCCAGATATTGATTAGTCATCACTGTATCCAGGCCACTGAGCTGTAATTATAAGTTTCAAAAGCTAAACATGTTATGAAAAATGTTCTGTGCAACTAATGTCTAAACTCATAGATTTACTTAGTGATTTTAATTAAAAACGTGGGGCTCTCACATGGAGTGGAAAGATAGGGCCTGCATCAATCAGGAGGGCTCCAAGTTCCCTCTCTGATGCTAAATTTCAAGCCTGAAAAGATTGGACATCCATCCATTCCCTAACCCTGTAAAGTAATTTACCAATTCTCTAGTATTTCACATCTTTTTGAGAAGTGCACTGTTATCCAAAAATAAAGTCACTGATAGTTTAACTTTTAAATATAAGTAAGAACTTTTGAATAAAGATAAAGACAAAAATGTAAGTATCTTTGAAAGAACATTGCCATGATGATCCATTATCTATGGTCCCTGAACTTGTTAGAAAGGCACTAAACAAATCAGAGTTAGTATATAGATTTACTGAATTTACTAATTCTGTAATACTTTGATTTAAAAGGACATACTTTTCATGGATAAAACCAAATCTCGGCAATCTCATGATAACACATGGCAAGTAGTAAAAGAGATTTTCTGCTAAGTTAACTCAGAAAAGCCAGTACCACAATTCAGGTCCACGGTAGGCAACTCCCACCCCCACCCCACCCCCATGACAGTATGGACAGGTTGGAATGGTGGATTTGAGAGCCCCAGTCATCTACAGAGTGATCATAATTATACAATCTGTTCACCATGTTAACAGCTATAAACAAGGGCTGTTACATGTGAGACACTGTGCACCTGGTTCTTAGGCCTTGAGAGCAGTGGGGTGTACCAACTCTATGACACAGATGTCACTGTGTGTGTCATGGGTGACCCTGGAAGAACTCAGCCATGGGCACAGACCCACGGTCTATATCTTTAGGACCTTATTTTTAAGAGAGAAAGTAAAATAGGACAATTTGAACCTGTACACTTAGAAAAGTCTGGTTTCCACTTCTCATTCTTCTCTAACATGTCTCATGTGGCCCATTACTATGGGGCACAGATGATGGAGATAAATCTGGATAAATATGAAACTGTGAAGGATAAAAATGGAACCCGCATAGGAAATCTGTCCCAGGTAAGTCAACCAATATACAAATAAACAGGCAAGTATCAATCTCTGCTAGCAAAGTAGAATATTAGGCTAATCCAAACATCATTATCTAACATATACCTAAGATTAAAAATACCCTGAAAACCCAATCTTGCAATTCTATTAATAGTCAATTGTAAATAACTTCTAAATTTAACCCTCTTGGTTATGGAGGGTTATTTTTACACTGTTCAACATCAAAATAATTTATAACTGTTAAGGCAAAACACAAAACAAAACAAACACCCTATACAGGAAATAGGCAGAAAACAAATGAGACAGTAAGTCTGGACATAACTCCACAGGTCCTGTCTTCCAAAGGCAACAGGATGTCCCTTACAGTCACAGCTCCCAGCCTGCTGAGGAAGCTACACACATGAACATATACTCCTATGGCAACAAGAAGTTCTTTTCTCAACTTTCTCAGACACTCAGCCAACCTAAGGGATTCTCATCTAACTTAGTACCAGAAGTTTAAGAAGTATTAAGCAGCAGCTATGAAACAGAAAAAGAAAAAAAGTTTGGAAGAAAAGAAACCAGAAGGATAGGAAATAATATCATAAAATAAAATGTGATTTAATCAATGTAATATTGGAAGCTGAAATCAAAAGAATCAGGGTTAGGGTAGAGCCATACTATGTCTGTGATGCCCGGGGTTCAGTTCCCAACATCACAGGGAAAGCAAGGAAGGAGAACAGAGGAGAGGAAAAGGGAGGTGAGAAGAGGGGAATCAATATTCATGGATTAGCTTCCACCCCTGGGCTGTCAAATAGTTTTCATTTCTAAGATGCCATTAGAAGAAGTAGTTCATAAGAAATCAATCCTGCCAGCCTCAAAACTGGAGGCCTAGTTCCATTCGGCAAGACCAAGTGCCACGGTCAAATGTAAGACCAGCATGCTAAAATGCAAGGCTGATGCTAGCTTTTAGAAATAAGAGTGTAGTGACTTATAATGAAAGCAAAAAGAATGTTTTCTATCCTCATAAGTTCTGATAACAGTTTAGAATATTACATTGTAGACGTGTTTTACATTTCTAAATTTACCCAAATCCTATCTCAGATAAGCATCCTCCAACAGTCTGACAGGTGCTAACTGTTTACATGTGTCAGGGACCCATATGTATAAAATAAATAGTAAAAAAATGAAATATTTGGCTCACTAAAGATACATGCCTGGTTCATTAGGATTATCACTTCACTTAAGGTGTTGATTTAAAAAACACTACCTATAAGCAAGTTTTTAAATCAATGCGGAGCACAGAGTTTCAGTAGATTGTTTTTAATGTGGCAAAGTAGAAGAAAACCTATATACCATGTTCAGTGACACCGGACAAGTGTTTGACTCTACACACAGCTGGCGGAAGAGTAGGTTCCGAGCACTAGGACAGGAGGATGAACAGGAACAAGGTGAAGAATGGAAAGGCAAGAGAAGGTTGGTTTGCTTTTGGTTTTATAAGTAGTATAGTAGAAGACACATTGTCCTGAATTCTCTTCTGAGCACCACCACTCTGGCATATTTATTCCATTGCAATTGCAACTGTTGAAAGCAGTTCTAGAAGTCCTCTTTTGTGAGTGTCTCCATAAGGTGTCATTAAAAATGTGGTGAATGTTGTTGCCTACCATTCCACAGAAAAGCAGGTTCAATTAAGATCACGGTGTGCCAGGCAAATGGTGTGCTCCTGCAATCCCAGCACTTGGAAGGCTGATGCAGGAGTTCAAGGCCAGGTTGGGCTACATAGCGGGTTGTAAGACAGCGTGAACTACATAGCAAGACCTCCCAATAACAGTAACAAAATCATGGTGTGTCCTCATTCATTGCATTCACCAGATCTGACACTGCGGCTCCTAGCTCTTCCACAAAGTCAAATAAGCAAAAAGGTAAAGGTTGTGAATCCATTCAGGAGCATCAAGCCAGCCACGATGGCGCAACTAAAGATACTCACAAAAGAGGACTCCCTGAACTGCTTCAGAAATCAGCAAGTAAAAAAGAAGGCAGCAGGAGGAAAGAAGTGTATGTGTGCGACATGAGAAGAGGGATTTGGAGGGGGATTAATAGTAATGAGTCTTTTACTAGGACAGCTTTCTGATAACAAGAAATACTAAACAACTGGCAAATAAGTATGGATTGTTCTAGTCTTCATCTGCTGATTTCTTCCCCTGAAAGTAAACGAATGATCGGGAGCTACTATTACACTTATCATGAGTTGTTTTCAGAATTTCCCAAACCTAACTCATGTGGGAGAATAGCAGGTATTTTTTACACTCCTCGATAAACTGAATTTTTAAATATTTACTATTCACTATATCTTTTAAAATCACCCCTTGTACCTTTTTTAAAAACATAGTGTCTTGAATGGACAAGCGGCAACCCTCAATGTCTAGAGTGGGAAGCACAACCACCCAGGAGGTGACTGGTATGGGGGGTTCAGAGACTATGCAGGGAGTGTTCCGGACCATGAGAGTCCACAGGGGCACAATGGGACAGAGGAGCCTACACAGAAGGGCTCCCAGAGGCCAAGTCAGGGACTATTTGGGCATAAAGGTATGGATTACCTCTAGCAGAACAAAGCCACGGAATAAAGGAAGCATTGCATCCATTTTCTTTGGCTACAACAGAATGTCCGAGACTAGGCGCTTTATGAAGAACAGAAATCTTGAGACTGGGAAGAAAGCCCAAGAGCACACATGCCTGACAGCTGGGAAGGGCCTTCCTGCTGCATCAAATCATGGTGGAGGTGTCACAGGGCAAGACAGAGGAAGAACTGCACTCTGGCATCTCTTCTCCTAAAAGGTCACTATGACCCATGGGCTTCCCTCTGTAGGACCCCATCTAATTACAATCACCTCCCAAAGACTGAGCTTTCTAATACGATTAACACATGGCTACAGTGGCTAACTCACTAATGTATGTATGCACTTTGGAGAGCAGATTCAAACTCTAGCTCAAAGCCATGCATCTGTAGAGATGAGTAAATAAAACTGAAGCTGGGTAGTGCATACCTATAATCCCAGCACACTAGGAGTCTGACGCAGGAGCATTAGAGTTTGAGACCAGCCTCAGTAATTTAGCAAGACCCTGTGTCTAAATAAAATATGTAAAAGATTAGAAATGTAGCTTAGTATATAAAGACCCTAAGTTCAATTCCTGGTACCACCAGGAAAAAAAAGAAAGAAAAGGCAGGCAGGAAGGCTAAGTGAGAAATAAAAAATCATAAAGTATCCAAGTATTCCCTAAAAAATATTTACAAAAAAAAAAGAGCAGCTTTCCCAGGCAAGAAAGCTGGCAAGGGCCACCATCACCGACAACCCAGGAGAGTAGATCTCACCAGGAGAGGAACAGGTCACAACTGGCTGCTCTCAAGAGCACATATCCTTTGTATCCTTTGTCACCTGCATCTTCTACCAAACATGCAGACATGGACTGAGCATGTCCAGGAGCCAAGCAGAAGGGTACTGTGCAAAGTACCCTTAACAGTCAGGAAGAAGCTGAGGGTCTGCTCCCACTGGCAAGATCTAAGGACATAGTGCACAATTCTCAACGCTAACCACTGGGTTCTCCAGGGCACCATCATGATGCACCCAGCTCATCGGCAAAACTGGAATGCAGAGAGGGGCTTCAGGAACTACTGGTTCTGGGTAAGATTTTGGTCCCCACATCCTGGTTATAGACAATAAAGTCCTTTTTCAAAGATGATTCAGAAAAAACACAGTTATTTATATAACAGTGCTATCTTTTCTCCAACTCTGTGGCAATTTTGTTAAAACAAGCAAACAAAAAACGTTAAGCTTGATCATTTATTCTAAGTTATGTGCACAGGTACACATATGATTATTTTGTATAATGAAGCAGTGAGACTTTTTTTTTTTTTTTTTTTTTACACAGGGTCTCACTGTGTCGCTCAAACTGTCCTTAGACTCAGTCCATAGCCATGAATTCACAGAGACCCTCCTGCCCCGGCCTCCAGAGTCTGTCCACATGCACCACAACCTGGTAAGGAGGCACAATCCATCAAGTGTTGTGTATGAGATATGACAACAAAAGAGCATTCAAACCTTGATGACTGCACATTAGGAAAACTTGAAGAGCCCTTCAGCCGCGCAGGACAATGTGCCCTTTGTGTTCTCACGGAGCACCCAAAGCTGAGTCAGCACCTGATCCGCACAGGGCTGTGTTCTGTCCTCTCACGCCCAGCCACACCCAGAACAGCAACCAGGCAGAGCACAGGAGGGCTTTAGCCCATGGCCAGCAGGAACACTGCCAGAGCCCTGTCAGGTCTGTTGCCTTCGAAGCCAGGCAGTGGCAGAACCAAAGACTGAGGCTTGAACCCCACCTCCACCCTTGCAGGCTCCAGAAACACCACTTCTGGATTTTGTTACCCTGACAATGTGTACGCACAACCATCCCACTCTAACCAACTGCTTCATAGTCCTACCCTCGTGCCAGGCTCTGGCGGGGTGGCCAGGGCTCAGATTCAGCAGAGGACCAGGAGCAGGGGACTAATGCCATCAAGACAAGCCAATGAGGAGGGAGGGTGGAGTGCCCATGGGCGTGGTCCTGCCCCACTGTGAGATGAAGCGGGCGGGGGAAATGCAGGTCTCAGGGAAATCTTGGGGGTTAGGGGTTGAAAGAGGAGTGCAAGGATGGCAGGGAGCACACTACCGGACAGCCCAGCCACCTCAGGATGGACACTGCACAGCGGACACGCTGGTATCCCCTAGTGCATGACTTCCAGCCACTGAGCCAGCCTCTGCCTCTGCTTTCCTATTTGCACTGGGCAGAAAAGGACATCACCCAGCTAGCTCCTCCCGGAAAAGGTTAAATGTTTCACTATGTTCTTTATGCTTAATAGTTCTCCTACATTTCATTATTGTATTATTGATCTATAGTCCGTATTATTTCTTAATTATCTATAATGAATTATTGATTACTTTAAAATACCGAATAATTTTTATTTACTATATCTTCAATGTTTCAGGCTTTGGGAATAGCACTCAGTGCTCTAGCCTGTTTATGGGAGAATCAGGAGCGCCGTGGGCCCTCGATACACATGCATGCTCATTTATAGCAGTGAGGCAGGTCAGACTGATCTAGTTTGGGGTGATTTGACAGGAGGGCGTAGGCTGTGCTGAGGGTGGGGCCATAGCAACTTGTGCAGTCAGCTGAGCCAGATGAACTGGCCTCGGAAGGCCAACAGATGCCAGGATGGGGGTGACCCTGTCGGTGTTGGGGATGACCTGTGCAGCCCTGACGAGCCCACTGACTCGCAGGGTAACAAGCTTGGCTATCTGATCTGACAGCCTACCCAGGAGGTAGAGGGGCCACTGCTAAGGGAGGAGGACAAAGGGATGAGAAGCCATAGCAGAAGGGGCAGGAGACGCTGGGCTTGGTGACACACGCCTACAATCCCAACATCAGGGGGCAGAGACAGGAAGATTCTCACACATTTTAGACCAGCCTGGGCTAGAAAACCCTGTCTCAAAAACCAAAGAAACAAAAAACAGGAATGGCAGGAGAGAACAAAAAAACTGAGAAAACAAATGTAAGCCAGGTGTGGTGGCACACACCAGCAATCCCAGCAGTCTTGGAGGCTGAGGTGGGTGAGACCAGCCTGGGCAATTTAGCAAGACCCTATGTTAGCAAGCCCCATGTTTCATCCCTATTGGGAGGAGGAGGAAAAAGTGCGGAGAAGGGGAGATCGGGAAGAGGGGAGGGGAGGGCAAAGGGAAGGGAAGCAAAGAAAGGGAGTGGAAAGAGAGGAAGGGAAGAAGGAAACTACAATGAGCTCAGATCCTCCCTAATTCAGTCCTACAGCCTCAAAGGGCCTCACTGCCACCAAATTTCAGCCCTGTATCACAGCTGGCTCTGCAGGAGGAGAACAAAGTCCTGGGCAAAGAACAACTTTCGCTCCACATATTCTATTGAAGATGACCAGTACCATATGAAAGGTTTAAAACTCTTCCAAAGATGATTTGCAAGATGAAAAGCTTTTGAATTAATGGGTGGAAAAATGTTTCAGCAGAGGAAAGAAAAATCACATAGTTGGAATTTGACACTGGAAAGCAAGACCTGTGGTCACACACCTCCCAAAAATCACAGACTGCTTCTCAAATGACCCACAAAGAAGCAGCTTCTAGCCCTGGGCAGCTACAGACTGCAAGCAAGGAGCAAAGACAAACTTCAAGTGATCTCTGTAGGTTTTAAACACAGCACTGGCAGCAAAAAGAGTCCCCAGTACAACACTTTAAAACATCAAAAAACCCAAACTTTTCATCTTTCCCCCATATGTAGGAAGCTACACGTAAGGCACAAATGACTCCAGACACTCAGGTCCGACCTCTAACTACCAAGTCAACTGCACTGTCTGTCAAGGTTTTTCTCTTAGAAACACGTCGCCTCCAGTGGCAGAGACAATAAATCTGTCCTTTTATGCCTTGGGAACTGAAGAAGTAAGTGGTTCCCAACCCAATCCCAGTGACACAGGAGCCATGTATGAGTTCTGGTCAATGGATGTGTCCTGAGAATGCTGGTCCCTTCTAACCCCAGCACCTGCCACCTCCCCAAGAGCCTCCAGTTACTCCTTCCAACCTGACAAAAGCCAGGGGTTCATTCTGATAGCTGAGGCAATGAAATGGAGGAACCATGGGTCCCTGCATGGTGAACAACCACCACCCCCTTCCACTGTCAACCAGCCTTGGTCTGAGACCCAAGGGATGAACACATGGCCTTGAAAATTTGAGGGGAGATATTATAAGCAGCCAGCCCACCTGGACAACACCTTGCCTTGGGTTAATGAATTCTGTGAGAACCTGCCAGATGGTACTCAAAAGCCTTCAAAGAAATCTGAGAAATTTACCCTCACAGAGGCTAAATTAATTTCACAGATTTAAACTCTGGACACAGTCAATTCCTTCAAAACCAAAGTACCAGCTGCATTTCCAAATCAGGAGCTAATCGCTCCCTCACAGAAGCCCCTAGTGGCGGCTCTTCCTGCCATCATCTTCCGCACACCAAAATGATAGGGCAGGCAAGTTAGGAAGGGATTTCTCCTTTCTGTGGCCACCACCCTGAAGGAACGACGCCAGGATGCTGAGCGTGAGGAGGACGCATTAACCACATCACCGCGAAGGCAGCTTATGGCAGAATGTCGATGTTTATTTCTACAGCCAAATATAGAATTCATTTTCCTACATTTACGTTGAGCTCGTGACTGCTGAGTGCAATCCTCTGACAAAGGGCTACATTCCAGCTTCTCTGAAGCGGAAATATGGGGCCAACTTGTCTTAACAAGTCAGCAACACCTGCCTGGGTCTGCAGGACTCTCTCATGATGGTAAATAATGAATTGCCAAGGAGTGGGTCCAGCACAGAGGAAAAGCTGGAGAGAGATTTTCTTGCCTGATGTCCCCTCTGTGGAGAAATATTGTTCCTTCTCAATGAAGCAAAATGAGAATTGTTAAAAACTGTTAACTCAGGGAAATGAATGTCTGCAAAGTGGAGGAGGTGATCCTGGCTTAGCCAACCTCTGTTAGTTACCTAACAGAGGGATGGACTATGTTTTGGGAAGAATTTGTATGACTAAGACCCTGTCTTCTATTTAAGGTGTCACACAAGGAAAAACAAGCTTTAAGCTTTCAACTCAACCCATTTCAAACACGTCTACCATGGCTCATACGGATCATGGCTCAGATAGCAAAGGGAGGCAGTCTACCATCAGCCTTGGCCAAATAAATTCCTAAAGACCGTCTTACACCAGGCTGTAAGCAGAAGCTGCAAACCATCTCCACTTCTGCCACACTGGAATTTATCAGAGAGCATGGCAGGGCAGGTGGGTGGAGGGTGAGAAGGACAACCATCCCTGCAACTGATTCACCAGTGCACTCACTTCTGGTGTCTGCATCTTCCTGTGATGCGTGGGGACCGAGCAAGGGCTGAGGACTTAAGCTCTGAGGCCAGAAAGATAATTAAATGAGTTAGTTAACCTCACTGAACTTGAGTTTCTCATCTATAAATGAGCTTTTTAATAATACCTACTCGCCTTCTGGCTGAGTTGCTAGAATTACGCACATAATGTAATAATGCAATGTAATAATTGCATAATGTCATGCAATGCAAATGATATAAAGTACAGTCACTATCATTAGTACGGACTGTGTAGCCTATAGTCCCAGAGCCCTTGCAATTCACAGGAAGGCAGAAATCATGAGATTTCATGGGTTCTAAAAAAGACCCTCCTTGTTGACAAAACATTTTCCCAAAAAGAAATGAAAGCAATTTTAGTTTTTTAAAATATGAACTCATTTTGTTCTTAAAAATCTATAGTCTAAGGAGAAGTAAATATGAGCTTTATCAGTATGCAGGTGTTCACCTTATCTATGGATCATATGGCGATGTCCCCAGAATCCATGGGTCATAACAAGGATTTGCTTTGCAAATGAGCAAACTGAAGCTCCAAAGTCAACACTGCCACCTTTCTGGAAATGCCCATGTAGAAACTCCACTGAAGGTCCCTTGTCCTAAAGTTGTCCTCTCCTTTGGGACTCTGCCTAAGAGCAGCAACTTCATTCCCCCCTGAGGGAAGGTTTATATAGATAGAGAAGGTGAGGCGCAGAAAAGAAAAAAAGGATATGGGACTGTTTTATAAAAGAGAAGTGACAGAGATCAGGCATGACACAGAAAGCACTGTCAGGAGGCACAGTGTTAACCAAGGCTAAGCAGCCCTGTGCGACATAACTCAGCAATTTTCCCAATCCCATGGGATGCATGACACTTAAATCACAGCAGCCAGCCCCAGTGCTCACACAGTACTTAATAACATGGTATTTAATAAGCAATCTCCTCTTTTTGTGTGTGAAGCAGGGTCTTGCTATGTAGTCCACACTGGTCCTGAAGTCACCTAGGATCACAGGTCTGTACCACCACACCTGGCCTTAAATTTTTCTATAAATGTAAGCACATTTATAGGGTGTAGGCATTTGCTTTCAGTACACTTGATAGTACTGGAAAGTCAATAGTTCCTCTCCTTAAAGGAACTATTCCTCAGCAATACTTACAAAAAAGTACTTCCACAAGGAAAAGTGTGCCTGGACAATTAGCTCTCCTTATATGTGTGATTTTTATTTCCCGCTACATGAACTTTAATGACAGATCCTTGCAAGTGAGTTTGAAAGCTCTTCTGAATCTATGGGAGGACTCCCATCTGGGTTCAAAACACTCACTATTTGCAACATTCGGAGGTAAACATAATGGTGCTTCATAATCCACAAAAAGGGAAGACAGATTGTCTTATTCTTTTCATGTCATTTGTCAAGTATGGGGGGAAATAACTTATACAAAAACTCAGGGCTTAAATGAGACGGCATTTTGTAAAAAACCAAGCAGATGCTTTTAAAATAAGGATACTGCTCCAAGCCCCAGGGTGACCACCCTCAGCCAAAATGGGCAGCTTATCCACACAGCGCCTAAGACAGACTTCCTACATGGTAAACAACTACTACTGGGAAAAATGACTAATATTTATTGACAAGTTGTGCTGTGTGTTTTCTGAACAGCAGCTCACCTAGTCTTTTCAACAATCCTGGGACGACATTTTATTATCAGAACCACTTTACAGAGGACAAAACAGAGGGTAAGAAGGGTAATGGCTTCTGTCTTTGATAGTGAAATAGTGGCAGATGGTGGGCTCACACTGATTCTAAGCTTTTTACTGTCTTTAAAATTAAAAAATATATTTATAAAAATACATCTTCAAAATTCTTTTCTGTTCAAGTAAAGTGCAGCTTAATTGAATTGTAAAAAGAAAAAATACAGAATTTGAATGTTACGGGAAATCAGGAGATTCAACAGTAGAACTTAAGCTTATTCACATTAGAGGTATCCTAAAACCAGTCATGAATAAATGATTTGGAATAGGAGCAACATATCAAGGTTTCAATGGACCACCAAACTTTTTGACTCTACTTACGAGAAAAAGAGCCAACAAAGTCAAAGTCTATCACAAAAGGAAGGCATGCATTTCTATGTACTGTCCCAAAGCATGCATACGGGCATGAACGTGTACACACACACACACACACACACACACACACACACACACACACACAGAGTACAGATCTGATTTTCTGAAACTCAGACCTGTGCTATTTTTCTTATCAACCCAGTATGCAGATGTATAGCCTAGTTCATTTTATATTTTGTTCCATTATATTTATTTGATGTCAGCCCTAACCACTAAAAGGATTTTATAAACCTTTTAAAGGGTCCCTGCCCTCAGAAGCACAGCACTAACTATTCAGATGGAAGTAACATTTTTCCACATAGAGCCATTCGAATGTTTATAAATTCACACGTTTAGCAGGGAGGGGGCCAAAGGGGCTTCTAACTGCAGCACTTCCGCACAGGCCTTGCGTCTGGGGCCAGCACAAGGAATTGTAGCACAGGATCCCTGGGGAACTTTCAGAGGGTTTTTATTTTCTGTACTGGATACAGAATTGTGTACGTGGGTAGGGACGTGTCCCCACGGGGAGTGGTTTTCTGGCTTCTGCTAGCTTTTCAAAGAAATGGGACCCACAAAATTAATTTATTTATTTTAGTGAGTATCAGCAACCCTTGCTATAAAACCAAGTTCCTCACAACTTCTGGGAAGATAGTAGAGCGATGAACAGCAGGAAAACAGCCTCTCGGAGATTTGATATCCAGATGCTGGGATATAGCAATGTGAGGAGGAGAAGCAGGGGAGTGGGTCCCCAGGATCAAGGATCTGAAGCAAGAACTCACTCCCTCAGGGAGAGGAAACAGAGACCACAACATAGAAGGAGGTGGCAAGCAGCGCTCTCTCCTTGATCCCTGGCTCACAGTGGAGGAGGGGCAGCTCGATCCTGCTAACACACAGTGCCTGCTGAGGAGAGCTACACAAAGCAACACATTAGTGCAACTCAGCAGTGGCCAGTGAGTTAGCCATGTGCAAGTATTCCCCAGGACAGACAGCGATTGGCTGACAGCCACAGGGAGAGGGCCCAGCTGAGCTGGGAACTCAGAGCAGCTATGGACTGATGCTGCCCAGTCGCTGGCTCCTTCCTCAGGGTGAGGCAGAACTAACTGTAACTCAGCAGGAGGTCAAGGAGCAGAGCGCAAGCCAGCCAGCCGGGAGTCCAGGTCAGGATGGCCAGAGCCAGACAGAGGACTGCATGTTGAACAAATTGAGCTCTAGGCTCACAGCCAGAAACCAACCTGAACTTGAGTGGAACTGGAAGTGTGGGCTTGCTGGGCTTATCCACTATCCCACCACAAATCTGAGGCTAGCTTGCAGGGATTCATCACCACAGAGTAGACTTTGCTGCACACTCTCTCTACCAATGACAGCAGAGACATGCCCTGAAATCAACTCTGCTTTTTTTCTTTTTGCTTTTTATTGCTGTTTTTGTTTCATTTTGTTTTGTTCTTGATTATTTGTTCTTATTTTATATGAGTATGAACATGACTCTAAATTTGTTGCTGTTTCTGTTCTGTTCTGCTTTTTTGTTTTTATTTCCTCCTCTTTCCCTCCTGTCTAAAAAACCAGTTTCCTAAAGTTTCTATAATCATTCTTTGTCCTCCAACTTTCCACCTAATCTCTTCCTCTTCTTCTATTTCTTGATGTATCCCCCCAACCCCTATGAAATATGACCTACCACACTGGGGGCATATTTACTGGCTATAATCTTCTGGTTCATTTTAGATTTTGTCATATCACCACAAATATAGTTCATAGATAGGTGGCAAAGTAATAGTTACTGAAGTTTGTCATCTTCTAGGTGGAGTGTGATGCTACTATTATTGCAGATTTTCTCACTTTAGCCAAAGTAATATAATTGGTCCATTCAGTTGTTCCACTGAGTCTGCCAAGACTCAGCGTAAGGGTCAGAAACAACACTAAAGGTATGCCAAAGAATAAGGGACTAGCCCAAGTAAGCAGCAACATCTCATTCCCAATAAATTAAGGAGATAGGATCTTACAACAGCCTCAAAACACAAACAGAGCTACACCTGGATGAAGACATCTCTGAGAAGCAGTCATTTCCTAAGGGTTTCCAATACTAGTAATAAAGCTACCTGCCATAAGCAATTTATAACTATCAACCCAAGAATTACACTAGAAAAAAAAATAGAAAATGAGAAGACACTTAAGATGGAAACCTATGGCCAGCCAAATAGCTCAGCTGATTAAAGTTGACACAGGCACAGGGGGTAGGGGTTGATCCCAAGCCTGCTGTGCTGGACCCTCGCCCTGCTCCTCCCCCCACCCCTTGCATGGGCCTGTAATCCTAGCTCTTGAGAGGCTGAAAACAGGTGGATCACTAGGAGTCCGATCTAGTAGTGAGACCCTGAACACCCTATACACCCTTCCCTAAAATAAAATACAATAAAATAAAATAAAA